>CAEFZX010018899.1:0-20059 GCA_903066825.1 Alfaro cultratus | reverse complement strand
AGAAGGGGGAGCTCTGAATATGAATGTGACAATATATGCTGTATGAGGAGAAGAAGAGAGAACGCGCCAGAGTAAAGAGAGAACTGAAGCTGAACTGCGTCTCATGCTGATTATTTCCCACTCTTTCAATTTAGCAACACCACAACATGCATGAACGTTTCTAGTGTGATGGTTATCAGCTTCAGGTATGTTGTAAATGCTCACGACTATTCCACTCAAGCCCATACTAATTAATAAATAAATATTAATTTATGCTAACGTTTACGACCGACCTTCCCGTCTTACTTAAAAACGTCTGCGTATTTTAACGAGCCCAGCGTTATGGATGAAATGAGCTCATTCGGTCGACTGTTGGCAGAAACATGCAGCCTTGCGTTCCTTCCAGATGTTGAAGAGCCACTGAAGGCCTTTCACACTGGATGCAGCAGAATTGCAAAGTGTTGTGCTCAGAAAAAGCATGTTCATTTATTATTTGGAAATTAAATGCAATGCAGCCTTTGAGGGTTGTGCTGGCCTGCTAAGTTTCAATTAATATGAACTGAAGAGGAAGTGCTGATTAAAGACGTGATGGTAGGTTTCCTGTTGAGGGCAATCTGGCTTATTCCCACATTGCCGTTAATCTACCAACATTTGCCTTCAGAGAGAGTCTGCTGCCAGAATGTTGCTCTTTGCTTTGAAACATCTGGTTCCTCTCCATGCCTGTCCAGTCTTTGTGACAGAAACATTTCCAAGCAACTGAATTTGTCGTGGCAATCTGCCCAGGGTGTCCTAACCCGACAGACCAGCCCCGCAGTCCTGCAAAGACGAGGCAGTTCAAGCAATTATTGGACGGAGGAATTCATTTGACTTTATTGCAAATGAAATATGTAGGAGATTTCCTTCAGGCAGCTGATCAACGCCATGCAGCAATAGGTGGAGGAGGGGCAGCTCTGTGTAAAAAAGATTCCAGGAAAATCTTCTCTAGCATCTTATTAAGAGGACTACAGACCAAAAGATGTTGGAAAATATTTGAGGTTTTGATAATCTTGTGTTTGGTAACTGGAACCAGCTGATATTAAAGTAGTTTCATGTTTTTGTCTATTTAAATTTTTTTAGTTTTGTTGGAGAGTAAATATTAACGTCCAACATTAATGGCATCTGGCAACAAGCCAGTTGCCAGTAATTGTTTATGATGTGAACCGAGCAGCTCAAGGAAATAGAAGTTTGCAGTTTTATTGTTGCTAGGTTATTGTTGCTATAGCAACAATAACCTTTTGTTGTTATAGCAACAATAACCTTTTGTTGTTATAGCAACCATTTTCATGAGTTTAAAGACTTCAGATCTGATGCTTTTTATCTGCCTGGTTTTAGTCAGAACGGCAGCAGCAGCTGGAGAATGTCGATTTGTCCAGTTATTGATCAATCATTGACTAAATTAGTTGATGATTATTTCAATAATCAATTAATGTGATTAATGGTTTCAGCCTAGATTGAAGGTAAATGGATTCCACATTCTTACCCGATCAATACTGCACCAATAAACTCCATTGATTGATTTATTGATTGATTATTGATGGATTGATTGATTATTGGTTGACTGATGGCTTGATTGATGGCTTGATTGATTATTGATGGATTGATTATCGATCGATCGATCGATTGATTGATTGATTGATTGATTGATAACCTGTCTCTCCACAGTAACTGCCCCTGCTCGCTGGCGGCCGCTCTGGCCCGCGCCACCGCAGACAGCCTGCTCCAGTCCGATCTGTCCATCCAGAACCTCAACAAGGCCGTAGAAGACGGCGCCGACCCGTTGCCACGTGAGTCGCCGGGGAATCGCTCTCTCAACCAAATTAGGTCTCCCTCTCAGTTCGTCCCTCACACTCAGCCACAAACCTCCAGGGCCGCGTCCCACTTCTCTGTCACAGCCCCGGATTCCCTCGTTCGTGGTTTAGATCAGCAAATATTTTACTCACATTAATGTTTTAATCTGTTTTATTTCTCTTACATAATATTCAAAATTCAACAGCTGTAATCTTCAAAATGAAAAAACAAATTATTATGCAACGCTAACGTTTTGCCGTTTTGGTTCTTTGTTCTCTCTGTAGTCGCAAACACTTAAAAATAAATGTTGCTTCGTTCCAACCAGAAACTTCAGTTTCTTTGGAATTTAATGCAAAAAACCAACAGAAAATAAATAATAAAAAATGAATATGAGGATATTAAGTACAAATCTGAAACTCATTATGTATTTATTTGTCTACAGCCTCCTTTACGCTGATGAATCAAAATCAAATTTCCTGTTTGAAGATTTAATTTGTGGAAAATGTGGATTTTTTCATAGTTCAGAGTCATATCTGGGTTACGACTTCTATTTATTTTGTCTTTGAATTCAGGTTATATTTAATATTTATTTGTTAATTAGATGTTTATGTAGGTTCAATCATTTTTCCCTGTGATGAAAGCAGCAGAGCCATTGTCTGAAAGCAAGGCCAGAAAGTTTAAAAATGCTTGAAGATCCAACAAACGGGTCAAAAGGGTTTTTGCTGTAACGCCTGGAGTCCTCAGATAGTCAAATGAATAATTTTAGAGAGATCACATCTAAATTATAGATGTGTTATAGATGTGCATTTTGATTATTTGCCATTTTGATTATTTGTCAATAATCAAAATGCGATTATTGGCACCTCTGGTGCAAACGCCTCAGTTAGTTAACAGCCTCTATGGAGTCCCAAAGATGCCAAAAAGCCTCAACTGTCGATGCTTTCTTTACCTTGTCCTGCTTCGTTTATCACAGTTCCACTCGTTTTAAACTTTTCCAATCGAACGGCAGATAAAATACACAAAATAAAACTACTAAAAACAAAATGCAGAATTAAGACCTAATAAATTAACTGAACAGCATTCACGCTCTTTGTTTAAAGACTTTTAAAGAGTTTTAAATTTGTTCATGGGAAAAAAAATCTTAAACGTTTTTTAATGTCTTTTGCAAGTGAGGGGAAAAAGCTTTTCCTGACTGGTTGTGCGTTGGTTGCAGAGATGGAGTCGGTGAAGATGGCGCGGTTGGTTTTTAACAGACTGTTTGAGATTTGCTGCCTGTGGCAGAAGGAGCTGCCGTTCCGCCGCCGCCCGCAGCCGTACTACGAAACGTCCATCCACGCCATCAAGAACATGAGGCGCAAGATGGAGGACAAGCACATCATCATCCCCGACTTCAACACACTCTTCAACATTCAGGTAATATTTATTTAGCAAACGCTATAAGTTGCTCAAAAGTTACTTGTTAGTTTTGTCTGGATTCAGATGTGCTGAGACATTTGCACTAAAACTAGAGAAACATAAAAAACAATAAAAACTGATCAGAGCAAAAACAAAATGAAAACCAGAAAATTTATCTGAACAATTTTTTTTCCCCAAATCTTACAGTTTTACAGAAAGTAGCCAAGACATTTTAATAAACAATAAATAATCATTCATGCAGGCAGGTTAATTCATCTTAATTTTTCCTGCCAACAGATTTGTTTGTTTTTCACTTGGATTTTAAAAGCAAAAATAAAATAACTGATCTTGTTGAATTATTTTTTTTTTCATCAAACCTGAGCTCTACATTTGGATTTTCTACCTGCAAATGTAGATATTCACCAAACAAACATGCAGTTATTTGTTTGCATGATGGGAAAAAGACAGAGACACGACATGAAATCAGGTGTTGGTCTGAGCAGCAAGGCCAGTCGCTCCACGTAGCATTTCTATAGAGCTGCAGCTCTATAGAAATGCTACACCCTGACCACCAGGAGTGGCTATTTTAAGATCAGTGTCTATAGGTGCCGCGGTATTAAAGCTGTAGGTCAGCATGGCGTCTTCCTCTGCTGCTGCTTTTCCCACAGTGAGAAACGTATTGAATGAATGTCAGAGCTGAAGCTTTTCTCTGTTTGGTCTCCCAGGATCAAGAGGAACAGGCGTTCTTTGCTGTGTTTGACGGACACGGCGGCGTGGATGCAGCCATTTATGCTGCCAACCACCTTCATGTCAACCTGTTCCACCAGGAATCCTTCAGCCAGGATCCCAGCGACGCTCTGTGCCGCGCCTTCAAGCAGACGGACGAGCGCTTCGTGAAGAAAGCCTCACGAGAGGTACCCCCACCCTGACCTTTAACCCCGACCCGTCCTCCATCAGAAACCCGTCTCCTTTTACTCACAATGACGTTTTATTTTTTACAGTGTTGTCTCATCTGCAACTAACGATTATTTTTCTAATCGATTATTCTGACGATTAATTGGATAAAAAATTGGCACATTCGGCAGATTTTTCATTCCAGTGTTTTTCTTCAATATTAGAAATACATTAAAAGATGCAAATAAAACTGATTTTTTTTAATGAGAAGATGAACATTTTGTTGCCTAAAATGCAATGACAGTTTGATCACTTATAGCCAACGATGAATCTGCAGCTTAAAATCCTCCAAACATGAGAAAAGTTCAACATGCTGCATTTATGATCTGGGGATTATTTTCTTTAATAATTAGATAGCAATGGGAGATTATTTTCTTTTACAGAATTTGATCCTAGAGTTCTGGTTTTTCAACTTAAATACAAAATGCATCGATTGTTTCTACAGTTTTGGTTTAGTAACTGCTGAGGTTTTTCTTTCTTTGTACTCCAGTTTATTAATCGATAGCAAATTAGTTGCCAATCGATTTATCGTGATTAATTTGATTAATCGCTTCAGCCCTGGATTTGAATGTGTGGTGTTTTACTGCTTAAATGTATTTGTCCTAATTTGGTTCTCCTGTGTGTCTGCGGCAGCACCTGCGCTGTGGAACCACCGGGGTGGTGACGTTCCTGCGAGGCCGGACGCTGCACGTGGCCTGGCTGGGAGACTCCCAGGTGATCCTGGTGCGGAGCGGACAGGTGGTGGAGCTGATGAAGCCACACAAACCAGACCGAGAGGTGACACACGTCTCTTCCTTCACAGAACAAGCAAATCGCTTTTCTGTAAACTTAGCAAAGAGCCGCTGTTAAAGGAAAATGTCCAGTGGTTGCAGGGGAAAGTCAGGCATGAACGTAGAATATGTCTGGGAACGCAGATAAGTTGGAACCTAAGATGCAAAATTCACTTCTTCCATGTTTTTGTTTCTCCGTTTTGGATTTTTAAAAAACATTCAGATGTTTTTTTGGCAAAAAGTTTGTTTTGGTGTCTGGAAAATGAAACGGATCAAAAACTTTCCATTGTTAAGACATATTCCACGGGCACTGCACCGTTACCTAGCAACCACAGCTGATCTCCAGCGGTTGGTCAGCTGGTTTTCCCGCTGTACAATGGCTGCTGGAAAAGACCCTAAGAGTTTAGTTGTAGACTTTCTGGCATTCTGGTTGGTTGTGCAGCAGGCTCCACTGATGCTTTTCAAAGATGTATGGTTGTATAATTGTGCATCTGTTGGGAGTGTAAATGTTGAGTTGGGGGCGTGGCCATCAGCAGCTTGTCTGGATTTAAAGGGACAGAGACCCTAAAACAGCTCAGACTGAAATCTGATTATCTGAGAATAATTTAGTCTAAAAATATAATGAACGGGTTTTGAATAGGCCATAGACAGATCCTGACCTGTTCAAAGAAGCATAATTGTTCATCTTTTTCTCTGTTTCTATATTCCAGTTTTTATATTTGGGATCTGGTTGAAGTTTCTGAACCTTAAATAGAATAATAACATTCAGCGACTGGCTGGTTCAGTCTGCATTATACTGCCTTATTTTTAACAGCATATTGGCAGCAGAGCTTTCCTCTAATTCTCTTCTTAGTGCTCAGGATCATGAGGAAGCTATTTTAACATCCATGTTGGGTCACAATAAATCAGCCCTGATGTCCTTAAAGTTGGATGATTGGACAAAACAAAGCTGAATCTGATGGTGTTTTCCTCCACAAAGGTCTGAGAAGCAGCTGCTGCCCCTTCTGCTGTGCTGGGAGAAACAGTCGGTAAACAGTCCGCTCACTGTTTACAGACCGGCCAGAAAACGCCACCAGGTTCTATAGAAACTAGCATACAGAAGTGTTACACTGAGGCTAACGCTACCCAAGTCTGTTAGCTTGGTCAGCTGAACCAATTCCTTTACGTATTTTATGGAAATAAATAATGTTTGGAAATATGTTCTTATCTAATAACCTGTCAAAACAAACATAAATTTGAAGTAACATGGGTTCCAGGTTTTGTCTTACATTTTAAGTTATTTGCAAAACTCTCCAGATATTAAAAAAATAATTCTTTTTCAGCCCCATTGTTCTTTATTTTTAAACTTTAAAGAAAGAATATCAAAGAAACATCTATCATCAAGCTTTTCTTGGCATCTTTCCATTTTAAAAATTGCACTTTGTATTTTCTGACCCCAACCCAAAAAAGGTCAATGTTTTGAGTGGACCGTTCCTTTAAGTGCATAACGAGGCAGATGGAGAATCGTCAGGACTGACGTTCTGCAGATGACGAGCATCTCTTTGTTTGCAGGACGAGAAGCAGAGGATCGAGGCTTTGGGAGGATGCGTGATTTGGTTTGGCACATGGAGGGTCAACGGGAGTCTGTCTGTATCCAGAGCAATAGGTACAGTAAAGTTCCTGCAGTGCATTGTGGGAAGGCAATAGTCTTCACCTCAAATGCCAAATACAAATAAGAAAACTGCCAGGAAGGAGTAGCAGACTTTGCTGCCATCAATCTAACCCGAAACTTGATTTAAAGATTTTCAGTTAAACTGAAATTAGGCCTGTCACGATAACAAATCTTGCTGAGCGATTAATTGTCTCAAAAATTATTGCGATAAACGATAATATTGTTTGAAGACCATTTTATTTTATTTATTTATTTTCCCCACCAGGGGGCTTTTTGTGGGCTCTAGTGTCCCTCATTTTGACAGTAGGCTGACAGGAAGGGGGAAGACATGCGGCGAATGCCGCCGGGTCCGGGAGCCGAACCCGCGACGGCCGCGTCGAGGACTCAAGGCCTCCAAATGTGGGTCGCGCTAAACCCCTACGCCACCACGGCACGCCCTGAAGACCATTTTAAACTGATCTAAAGGTAATGACATAATAATTCAAGCGACATTCTGCCAAAAATAGATACACTTTGTTTTCAAAAGAACATTTAACACAAAATGAAAACGAAACAATCAAAAACAAAAATAAAATTGACTCTCAGCGTCCATTAACAAAAAATACAGTTGAATAAAAACTAAACAACATAAAATCAAAGTGGAAATAAAAACTGCATTCAACCAAAAGAGTGCAGATTATGAAGTCTGTATACTAAAATCATCACATTCAGATATCTGATTACCTGATCCAATAGTTCACTCCTCCCTCAATTCCAGTTCAAACAAGATATTTTTTTTGCCCAGATTTTCCCCTTATGACAAGCTTTGAACGACCAATGTTCTAAGATTGTCACTTGCATCATCCTGTAGTGTGTTAGACTGATCGGGTCCAGTCGCTCCGATCTAAATCAGGCATATTCAACGTGTTGGATTGTCTTGGCCACTTTATCGCTGCAGCGTGTGGGATTTTCCCCGACTGGGAGCCAGAAGGCAGCCTGTTGAATGTGACAGGTAGCCAATCAGAACAAGCGGATTCCCCTCCCTGCTTTCTGAGGGGAAACACGGAGGGGAATCCCAAACAGCTGACACGGCGCAACCCAAAGTCCAGCGGACATGGAGATGATATGTGGAAACAACATTAATGTTTATTCAACATTTTGTGAGAGGAATATCCACAGAAATGACCAGGAGAGCAATTAGAGCGGAATTGCTACCGCAGTCTTATCCAACGCCTTTTCTTTTTGTTACATCTTTTATGGCTTAAATAAGCTCACAAACTATCGCTATTGTTTCTACGTCATCAGCCGTGTTTCTAAATTCACATGTGACATAGTGGCTTTGACGATTTTCTGTCTGAAATCTGAATGTCGGTGAGAGAAATCGGTTCTTGTGATGTGGATGGACACACTGCGCGGTCGAACCCGATCGAACCCGATACACCTACGATTTTTGTCGGCTAGTGTCTCTCAGGTTTTGAAAATGTGGCGACGATCTGCCGACAATTCTAAAATGGTGTAGTGTGAACTGGAGATTACACTAAGGGAAGGAGGAGCGCACTGGAGTTGAGCCTTTTTTCATCCAGTGTCATCAATAGAAAGAGAAAAAGGCAAGAAGAAACGATAAAGCCGATAAATTAAAATGAGGCTGATAACTTTCATTTATCGTGCAATTAATTGATTTATTGTTATCGCGACAGGCCTAACTGAAATCCAGATTTTCTGTTTGGTCATTTTGCTTTTTATGTTGTTGATGTGAAACAAGCGTCATATAGAAAATCCAAATGTAAACAACGTGTGAACATTAGGAATATAAAATTATGAACGCCAGCCCCTTACTGAGCCCACTTCTCCACAGAAGTTGCAGTCAATGTTGCACAAAAAGCCGTTGCTGTTAGTTGTGTTTTTATGACGATGCTGTTGACTGAATAACTTTAGAAATCTTCCATAAACGGCGGCGGCCATTTTTACTACCTGAGATGTGAGACGGCTGCGTTCTTCTTCTGCAGGTCGAAATCTGATTGTTTAACGATATGAACGACCAAAGAACAAATTGGATTTCAGCTGAAAACCTGCTGTGTGATTGGAGCAAAACCAGACTTCGTTTCAGTAATGGCTCTAAACTCAGTATACAAAAGAGATTATTTCGGCCTTTCAAAATAGAGTTCATGGAACCTTTTCAACATAAAAGTCTATTTTAATGGTTTAATTATTACAAATGAAGGCTCCAGATTTCAGTGAAACCTGATTATTTGACCTAACATGCGTTAAGCATCAGGCACATCAAAAACGTATTGTAGACAATAATAAAACCTGAATGTTTTGACAGGCGACTCGGAGCACAAGCCGTACATCTGTGGGGACGCGGACCACGGCATCTTCCCATTGGACGGCTCAGAGGACTACCTGATCCTGGCCTGCGACGGGTTCTGGGACACGGTGAGTCCCGACGAGGCGGTGCGCGTGGTCAGCGACCATCTGCAGGAGAACGCCGGCGACACCACCATGGTGGCCCACAAGCTGGTGGCCTCCGCCCGAGACGCAGGCTCCAGCGACAACATAACTGTCATAGTGGTGTTCCTGCGCGACCCGCGCTCCCCGCCGCCCGCCGGCACGGAGGACGAAGAGGAAGGCGGGGCGGAGGAGCCGGTGGAGGAGGAGGAGGTCGCCGAGGCGGAGGAGGAGCAGGAAGAAGAGGAGGAAGAAGATGAAGCAACGAGAGTAGAGCGAGACGGAGGCGAGGGAGGCAGCGCCGCAGACGTAGGAGGAAAAAGCCGCGGCGGCTGGCCGCTGCAGCAGTGCTCAGCTCCGGCGGACCTCGCCTACGAAGACCGGACGGACTCATTCACGGACAGAACCAGCCTCAGCTTGCTGGGGCCGTCACTGGAGAGCCACATCAGCCCCAGCAGCTACCGGGCAGCGCGCCCTCTGAGACGCAGGCCGCGCTTCCCGTTCCAGCAGCCCGGCGCCACCGGCTTCACGGACCCACTGTGGCCCCAAACGGCCGCGCTGCTTTTAGGCCAAGCCTCCAGGCGAAGCTGCAGGCGGGGCCACGTCAGCCGCCGATCGGGTCGGAGGTGGTCGAGCAGATCCAAAGAGCTGCTGGGTCTGATACCATGGGGTCACACGCAGAGTTACGCCCCCTGGAGCCCTGAAGTGGCGGTGCCTCACCTGCCCTATGATGCCACCATCTGAAGGGAGGCGGCGCTCTCTGCTGACTCCAAGTGGCGTTTCTGAGTGACGCCGTCTCTCAAGAGCAAACACTGATTGGCTCGGTGCAGAAATTTGTCCAAAATTATCATCATTATTAAAAAGTTGAGCAACAAAATAAGAAGCTGAGGGTTCAACTTCTTTTCAGAATAAGTTGCAATTTTTGAGTGATGTATTTTTAAACATTTTTTGTTTTTAACTATTTTTCTTAGTTTCACATTATTTCAGGAACTAAAACGGATTTTCTTTTAAAGTATCAACATTCATCCCTTCCTACTTATAAACGCCTGAAAAATGGTTAAAACAGATGCTCTTATTTTGAAATGGAAGCAGACTTTCTCTGTTAAGAGAAGGCGCTATGTAGACGCAGCTAATGGCGCTAATGCTAACACAAAATGTCCACCGTTATCCTATCTAAGTGCTTAAACTGTAACTCATCCCAAAGTCTTTTCTGGGTTACAACAGCAAGGAAATAAAGGACAGTTTGATGCCAAAGATATTTAAAAGAGAAAATCTAGTGACATCTAGTGTTGACTTGGTCCAATCAGATGTGGCTCTTGAGAAACGCGTCTCTTAGGAAACGCTGCTTCACCTGCAGAGACTCCCGTCTGTCTGAAGGTTCAGCCAAACCAAACCATTTCCGTGGTTCTTCACTTCTCCCCTTTGCCTTCAACCACATATTTCTTTGATAGTAAGTAGTTGTGGCTCCTGCAGTCGTTATGTGATAATCAGTCGATGTTAGAGGACCGGTACTCTGTCCAAAGTCGAAACATTTCTCACTGTAAGCTGAACACAAACCTGCTGCCGCTTTAGACCCAAACATGCTCTCTGTGACCACTGATTAGCCGGTATGAAGCCAGAGCTCCAAATGCTGGACAGTCGGATGTATTCACAGGTTGAATGTGACGTAAATGTTTTAAAAAAGCCACTGTAGTTCTACCTGCATGTGGAGCAGAGCGGTTACTGCAGACAACACAAGTAAAGTCGGAGCTGTCTCACTTCAGGAAAAAGAAACAGAAATTTCAAGTAAATTGTGAAGTCAGTCTCCTGGACTCCAACACCTGTTATTAGTTTAGTTAGAGCTTAGTTCTGTTTTGGGCTGTGAAAGCCTCAAGTGATTAGAAATATTAACTTCCATCCATTTATTTCTCAAGTTATTCATTTTGAAAGCTGTAACAGAGACCTGAGCTGATATGAACTCATTTTGTTTGGCATTCTGTAACGTAATAATTTAGTGTATTTCACCACATGCATACGTTTTTAAAGACTAGCATATTGTAACCATGGCGACGACTTTTTCATTGCTGACACTTTCACATAAACAGGACATATGCAGGAAGTATTCGCATCTCTACGACCTTCCTCGGTCCTAAGTCCGGTCAAAACGAGAAATATTCTTCATTTTAGCAAGATTAAAAAAAAACTAAAACCTGTTGCAATATTTATACCTCATTAAAACCAAAATCTGCTCTCTTAAATAAAGAAGGTTGTTACAGTAAAACTGAAATTCCATTCAGATTTTGACATGTCGCCTGGAGGAAACATGGTTAGTGTCTTTTGAACAAGTCGTAATTGGTCAGAGGAGTAAATTTTTATGTTTTTTACGGTCATGCAAATGTCAACTTCGGACAAAATGAGTCTGGATTCGCTTCTAGCCAGAAACACTCATAATTAACATTTTCTCTTTTGCAAGATTTTAAAACTTTCCTCAAAATTCGCTTTACGATTGGATGAAAACATCCAATCTGCACTTTGAAGCGTACCTAACCCACTCCCAAAGCCGAGCCCCGCCCCCGGCCAGCAAAGTGGGCGGAGCCAAGAGTCACGTGAGGGAGGGGCTGTGATCAGAGCACAACAACCGCTGGTGTCAACTTGTTCACTTTGTCGTTAGCGACAGACTTTTCAAAAAGAGCGAGTGACAAATCCAGCTACTCTTTCTGTGTCGGAGATTTTATTGGCGACAGTCCTGAGGGTGCGGTCCTGAGCTAGCAGCCAGAGCCGGCGTTAGCCACAGTTAGCTATCATTAGCTGCTGTTAGCCACAGTTAGCTATCATTAGCTGCTGTTAGCTGTCATTAGCCGTTCCACTCTGTTAATATTGCAAATAAATCACACATTTGTAAAGCTGAGTATCGATAAATGGTCACCAGTCGCCATGGCAACGCTAGCCACTCCAGCTCCTGACCCGTCTGGGGAGGAAGTGCTGTGCTTTTATACAGGAAGTGATGATATTTTACTAATCTGCTGCAACCAAAAGAAAAATTCAATGTCACCGTTTGAGCCAAGTAAATCCAGACTAGAAGAAAAAGTCAAAATAATCAATTTGGACAATTTAGCAAACAAAAAGTCGACTTTTTCACTTTCTGCTCTCATTCAACCAGATGAGAGCAGCAAGTTCAACTTTGAGTACAAAAGTGTATGAATACTTATGCTCATATAATGTTTAATTTGTACAACAGAATACTAGGGCCACACTAAGAAAATGAAAATATAAAATTAGTAGAATAATGTCAGAGTATTACGTCATACTACGATTTTATTCTGGTTTAATTATTCCCAAAACATTGACTTTGTTCTCTCATCACTCTTGTTATACTTTCAATTTATCCTTGTATTATTTTGACTCTATTCTCACGATTTTATTGTTTATTCCTGTAATTTTGTCTTTTTTTATTTTTTATTAGTATGTCCCAAATACTTGGTAGGAAAATGTCTTTATAAATGTCTGAATATATATATATCTTTCCTCTTTATGGGCGATTTTAGTTCAATTTTTTCTGAGAAATCTCTTCAAATAGGTTTTAGAAAAAGTTTCCAAGTTAAAAAAACATGGAGACTGTGAAGAGGTGTGAATAACGTCTGCTGGCACTTTACATTATAGTTCATATTTTCCTTCATTGCCAATAACAGATATTGGACTAAATCTTTCTGTCCACCCTGGAAAGAGAAATATTCTGTGATTTTGCTGCTTTCTTCTGAATACCGGCTGAAAAAGATTTTGTTTCTGGGAAGCAGATGCTAAATGATGGCTAATGGCTGATCCTGCTTCTCTCTGGATGATTTACTTTCATGAGGCTGCAGACGCTGTTCTGCCGCACCATTCAGTCAGTGACCCAGCAATTATCCTGCAACAATTTGTCTACTCTTAAAAGCATTAACTGTCGGATTATGAAAGATTAGATTTCACTTACCTGAATAAATGCCTCATGCAGTCCAGATGGGATGTCCTCCGGGTTAATGGGCTTTTAGGTGGAAGGATATTGAGATGTATGTATGTATTTTCAATAGTCTAATAGTTTTACCTATTTGCTGTAACTATAAACGCTGAGAGATTCTTGAAAGGCTTGATAAAATTAGCATTAATATTAGTAGGAAAGCGGCATACTTTCCTCAATCTGGATTATTTATTGCAAGATTAATGAATCTAAAAGAAAAGTGCTGGGAAGTTTGACAGAAGTTTAATAACTAAAAAGGAAATTTAAAACCACTCTGATAAATATGAAAGTACAACCTGCAGCTGTTTAGCTTAGCTCAGTCATAAAGGCCATTTCTGTTGAAGCTAACTGTGGTAGCTAAAGCTAACCGTCAAGCTTGTCCATTATAATGAAATTCACCAAAAGGGATTTTCTTGTAACTTTGTTAAAGTTAATGATGTTGGTCAATCAAGGAACCATGTATATAAAACCTGTATGAGATTACTTTATGGATCAATAAAGTGTTGGTTTTAAAGTGCATCAATGCAGGAAACGCCTTCGAAAGCAGCAGCTGCAAAACGTTTCCCTCTGAAGCCCAAGTGGCGCCAGACGGGTTTCATATTTAGAGCCCTTATCAGTTTTCCATCAGATTGCACAAAACCCCCTAAGCACCTCAGGGCCACCGTACAAAACTAAGTGTGCTACCTTAAAAATGTCTGCTATCGATATGCAAATGCTGAAAGAAAAGCATTTGCGTAACTTTTCAAAGAATGAAACTGTAGCCACTTTTTGAGATGTTCCCATAAAACAGGAAAAGATATGAGAAAATCTATTAGCTTTTATTTGTAAAGTATTTACATGTTAAGTGTTGCAGTTTTTACTAACATTGTCAATCTATTTAGGCTTAAAGAGTTTAACAAGATTTTCTGTCAAATGATAATTTAGTTTGAAATGGAAACAATTACTAGCATATAACCAGAGCTAGCAGGACTTCCATCTGTCCATCCATCCATTTTCTAACACTCTTGTCCCTAATGGGGTCGGGAGGAGCTGCTGCCTCTCCAGCTACCTTCTGGGTGAGAGGCGGGGTCACCTGGACGGGTCACCTGGACGGGTCACCTGGACGGGTCACCTGGACGGGTCACCTGGACGGGTCACCTGGACGGGTGGCCAGTCTGTCGCAGGGCAACACAGAGACAAACAGGACAACCATTCACACACACACTCACACCGAGGGAGAATTTAGAGAGACCAGTTAACCTGACAGTCATGTTTCTGGACTGTGGGAGAACCGGAGAACCGGAGAGAACCCAGCATGTACAGAGAGAACAAGCAAACAGAAAGACCCCGGGCCGGGAATCGAACCCAGGACCTTCTTGCTGCAAGGCAACAGAGCTACCAACTGCACCACTGTGCAGCCCACACTTCCATCTGATGTAACAAAAAGGATTTATTCTAAATTAAAAAAAGTTTATCATATATTGTTTATAGCAAAATTTAAAACAACACATATCTGATTTTTCAGAACCACAAATAAAATAAATGTCAGATTGCTGCTAATCAGGCAATGCTAGCAAATAAAGAAATGCTACCAATGTAATAAAGGGATTCAATTTCCTTTTGACTTGGATTTGTTTTAAAAATCTACGCTTTGAAAATTATTCATACATAAATGTACCTAGGGCACTTTATATTACACATAAAATGAGCAAATATATACTGTATTAATAGCCCTAAATCAGGCCGTCATGAGAACAGAGTCTAACCGTTTAGAACCATTATTTCTTTGAAACCAGTTCAGTCCTTTATTGAGTTGAAGTTTCCAAAAACCAAGTACAAAAATAATATTTTATTGGCACATTTGGGGGAGGTTAAAGTAAAAATAGGGATGTTTTCTGTGTCGTATTATTACTGTTATTTACTGTTTGGTTACATTTAGACAAAGAGTAGAGTTTATTTATTTATTTCTGTTTTGTTTGAAAGCCAAACCAATATTAAAAGGTTTAGAACTTTAAAACTAATATAAATAAATATAAGCTCATGTCAAACTGCATCACTGTCATTTCAAGTGGTTAAGGGACCAAGTTGGCAAATGTTGAAATATAAGTGAAAGCTGTCAACAAATTTATATTTTATTATTCAGAAAGTGTTTTGGTAAAATACATTCCTTCCACTTTTTTCCAAGCATTTTCAGTTGAGAAGGAAAACAAGGTAATTTTTTTGTTTTTCCTTTTATTCACATCTTCAGCAAAGTTTTCAGATGAACTATTGACATTAGAACTATAATTTCAACATCCACCACATCCGAGCCTCAGAGGCTTTACTGCTGGGAAGAACCGGGTTAGCAGTAAAGCCACTGGCTCCACTGGTTCCACTGGTTTCCCTGTTTCCACTGGTTCAACCGGTTTCAATGGTTCCACTGGTTCCACTGGTTTCCCTGGAGAAGTGTTGAGAAAGAAAAGTAAAAGCCATTTGATTCTCCTTTTGGAGCAACATCTGTGTCTAAATGCCTGAAGAATGCAGGCAAAGTGAAAAACCGTCATTTAATCTATTCATGTAGACGTGAGTGTTTATTCTGAGTATAACTGAACGTGGATCTGGAGGACGGTACATATAGAAACTTTATTATAAATTTGTTTTAATCCTGAAGACTCAGCAGCTGTGACTCGGTCTGAAACGTTCACATTTTAGCGCACAGAGAAACGGAGATGAGGTTTTTGGTTTTGTCGTCGATCTGTCGTAGCTTAGCTGCTTTCTCACCCAGATAGAAACAGTAATAGACATAAATATGTTATTTAACCAAAGCTCTTCAATCAAAATGTTCAGTTCAAATGGAAGCAAGCAAGACGTCTCTCCAGTTTATTAATACATAAAGCATTAGAAAAAAAGGAAAATCAAGGACCTGCTGTAGAGTTTCAGTCTCAACTGTTGAACCACAAATTAAATATTTTCAGCAGCTTTTGTCCAACGTGTTTTCTTAAAACTAGTAAATGTTTGAATGACCCTGTATTTATGTCTTATTGCAAAAGTCCAAAAGAAATCCAATAATAACATAAAACAGAAATGAATTAACTCTCTTGTTTTGGAGCATAGCACTTAAAATTGATAACTTTTACATTTTTTAAACTTATAGTATGAAGGCATTTAAATTTTTCAGTTTTTAAATGAAAAACCAATAAAGACAATAAATCTGGTTACTTTGGTGTCATAATTAGGAAAATATATTGTGGTAATTTTCCGCTGTGTATCAGGTACATTAAAAAGGAGAAAATGAAAACTAAATGCATCCAACACAAATCAAATCAAATATTTGATTATAGTAAAACCAACATTTCATTGAGGAAGTAATTCATGCAAAACCAACCAAGTATTGAGGAAATAATTTACAGCAGGCCCACATTTATGAAATAATCCTTTGATTTATTTGATATAATATTCACATTTTCATCAACTGTAAGCCATAATCTTCAAAATGAAAAGAAACAAGGGGACCTGTTCTGCAAAATTCACATTTTTGTGACTTTATGCTTTTGTATTTCCATTTTGGTCTCAACTGAATCTGAAAACAAAACAAATATTTAAAAATATAAAACAAACCAAAAAAACCGAAGACATTTTTTGGTGTTTGGAAAACGACCCGTTTCAAAAACCTTCCATTTGTTAAGTCCCGTTCCACAGCTAAAGCGCCGTTACCCAGCAACCCCGGCGGAGCTGCAGCACATTTGGTCAGCTGGTTCCAGCGCTGCCTTTCCTAACATTTTACAAGTTTATGGGCAAAAAGTCGGCTATAAAATATGTTACTCTGTTGTTAAAACAGTAGTTTTATTGATCAGTTCCAATCTAATTTATTGATCAGAGGAGGAAACTGCTGCAACAGGCGGTGAAGAGAAATTTACCGCCTGTTGTTAAACTCTGATCATCGATCCAAAAATTGAAATCCGTTCACAGCAAAAGCAATAAAAGAATTGCGCAGAAGTTCAGCTCTGCTTCGTTTGTGTCCGACTGTTGGGCCCCATCATGACTGTGTCCATTTACACAACCAGGTTTTTTTCTTCTTTGTAAGCAATAAGGACGTTTCATTTCAAATAAATAAAGCTCTCTGTGGGTTTGTCTTCTGCTGAAGGATGCAATAAAACGCCATAATTACAGAAAGGTGCAGCTTCATTTTTACCTCTCCTGAAATACAAACAGGCCCAATCTGCTGTTTTCTAAACTTTGACTAAAAAGTCAAAGTTTAGAAAACTGCAAGCTGGCAGACGTTCCGGACCTTTGCTAGTTTCCTGCGGAGCGAATCAGCTGACAGGGGTCAGAGGTTAACCCCACATTCTGGTCCTCCAGGCTTGAAGACAAACCCCATGATTGGTTCTGCTTCAACATGCAGGTTAAGTGAAGAAGTAAACAGGAAAACACATGTTGAGTACCTGTACTATCTGTGTTTCTGTAGTATATAAATATGTGTACTGTAACTGGTGAATAATGTATATATATATATATATATATATATATATATATACATAAATATAAACATAAAGTGTAGACAAAGTCTCTGGCTGATGCTTTTGTCTAAAGAAGAATTGAAACGATGAAGAGAAAACATGAAGGAAGTGATTGTTCAACTTCTAAACATTTAGACTTTTAGAATAACTTTCTTTATGTTGCTGCAATTTATTTTAGATTAAAGCACTGTTATGATTTATTTAAAAAAAACAGCAAGATGAAGAAATTATGAATTTCATCAGAATGAAACTTTTAAAAACAGAATTGGGGGAAGAAATGTGTATAGCTGAAACGATTAATCGAATATTTAAGTACATTAAATATGCGATATAGGAGTGATCCCTCCTATATCGCGGTTCACCTTTCGCGGCTTCAGTTCGTAAAAAAACAACAAAAAAAAACGTTTATACGGTACTTTAATTTGTTAAGCAAATGCTTGGGCCTGTAAAAAGTTTTAGTTCTTTGGTTTCAATTTATTACGGAGTATTTCACTGTATAATAATTGTAAAAAAATAAAGGTCTCTACTTCGCGGGTTATTTTTGGAACGTAACCCGTGAAAAACGAGGGATCACTGTAATCCTGATCAACTGATTAATCACTAACTGAAGGCCATTTGTTGAAAGAGCAGCAAACTCAGCATCTTGATATTCTTTACTATTTATTTACTTAAGTAAAAATACTGGCACCATCATGTATTTCAAATCTGTTTGAAAAATATTTCTTTGCTTTGCATTAGAATTTCAGGCATTCGATTTGTTCCCACTGATTCAGACTTCTTCCTTTGGTAGTCGAGATAATCCTGCAAAGCAACTTTATTTGATTTGATTTGATTTTAGTATGCTGTACCTCAGTCACTTAAAACACCACAATATGACAAAGCATCTGAACTGAAGAGGTCGTATCATTCGATGCTTCCTGACCAGGAAACATGAACTTCATTACAGTCCGTTTGTCTTCGTCGAGTCTTGGAAGCCAAACTGAAACGCTGCAGCCAGTGGAGTGGAAGCAGAAACATGTCCGGGTAGAAGTGACATAACCAGGCTCTCATGTGGAACGACGGCGTCTGCTGTTACATAAAACGCTTTTCTAAAGCGAGCAGACGCTCACATTTCTCCTTTAACGGCTCCACGTTTCAACATCATTCCTTCTTTTTTATTCCCTCATTTGCAGCAATTTGGAGAAACACAGAATGTTGGGAAAGATTTAAGAGTCTGAGATTTATGACCTTTGGCTTTATGACCAGATGAAATCTGGATTTACTTTGTTAAACTTGAAGGAATGTGAATGATTTACACCTTCAAAACAAGTCCTGCTATGTTAACAATATAAAATTATGAGATTGTTAAAAATAAATAAATAAAGCAAGGCGAATTATCAAAAATAAAGTTTATCCTTTCAACTCTTCTTTCAAGTCTGTAGCTGAAAAAAGGTTTTCAAAAAAACTGTTTCCAGTAAATCCACTTTTTTGTATTTGTTAAATAACTTAAATTTTTCAATCAATTTTAATAGTGAACAATACGATTCAGCTAGCTAGATTATCAGTAGCTTGCTGCATTAACAGCTATGTTGTGAAATTGCTGTTAATTCAGCAACATTAACAAGAAAAAAAGCCTTTAGGAAGGAGACCGAGTCACTGAGGAGGAGACAGAAGCAGCTAAAGTCCAGATGAGAGACAGAAAGAAGAAGAACAGGAAGAATCTGGAGAACAAACTGCAGAGGAACAAAATGAGAGACGGACAAGAAGGAAGAAGATCTCAGGCTGCGAGGAAAAGGAGGATCAAACGGACGGAAGCCTGGAAGGAGCAAAAGAGCTGAAGACATTCAGACAGGTTCAGGATCATCATCATCATGATGAAGATCATCATCCTGTCCATACAGACATCCCATCCTCTGACCCACATGTTTTAAAAAACATTTTCTTTTTTAGACAGAAAATATCCCTAGAATGATCAATGTTGCATTCTGGGAACATTCAAAACAAATCAGCTGCTGCCTGAAGTGGAAATATAAAAACAAGGTCAGAGTCCTGCTGCCGTTTGTTAGCAGAAACATGATGACTGATTTTTCTGGGTGAATGGAAATAATGTTCTTTAAATCTACTTTTATTCCAGCTACTAAAGCCCAAAGCCGGTCTTACTAAAATATGCTCCAATATTTAGAAATCCAGAAAGCCAAGTGCCAGCTTGTATTCAGAGCTTAAAGATTCAGCATCAACCTTCAGAATCAGCTGGAGACAAATAAATCCATCAAGAAAAGCCACCAGCAAAAGTTGTGTAACATAATGACTTTGATGCTGGAGATTCGCTTCATTCCAGACAATTTATCAGCACTTTTCTTAAGCTGCCCCAACAATAAAAATGACGGGTGAAATTACTTTTCACTGGCAGTTGCAGTTTTTATTTATTACTTATTAACAGAAAACCTGGATGAAAGGTGTTGATTCAGGCGGCCGTTTGATGGAGAAAACTGAAAAGGCTCTAATACCACATCTGTGTCTGACTTCCTGCTTAAACTCCTGGGAGGTCAGAACTTCCCCCGGCGAACCAAAGCAAACCGGACCAACCGCATTGGCCCAGTAAGCAGCAACAGATACAAGCGCCGTAAAA
>CAEFZX010018897.1:0-30142 GCA_903066825.1 Alfaro cultratus | reverse complement strand
TGTGCAAAGTAGTAATCACAGCTAAAGGTTGCTACTTTGAAGAAACTAGAATATAAGGCGTATTTTCAGTTGTTTTACTCTTTTTTGTTTAGTACATATTTCCACATGTGTTAATTCATAGTTTTGATGCCTTCAGTGTAAATCTTCAATGTCAATAGTCATGAAAATAAAGGAAAGTCATTGAATGATTGGTGTGTCCAAACGTTTGGTCTGTACTGTATAATCCGCCGTTGTAGATGTGTTGTTTGATCATGTAAATTTTGAGGCAGCCATTTTGTATGTTGGATGATTAAAAGGGATGAATAAGCAACTCCATTATGTCAAATGTGAGTTTTTGTTTCTAAAAAAAAACTTAGAAATGGTTTTTGACAAGTGTGAGACAAGTTTATATGTTCTTTTTTTGTATTAGGGCTGCTTTTTGAGATATATGTGCCTACTTCATGTTGTCAGAACAGTTCTATTTGAATGATGTCTTGACTCTTTTAGTCTGAAGTTATTTAGGCTTGGCTGTAAAATGTGAAACTGGAACAAAACATGCATGATTTGACAGGGAATAGCTGTATTCTTACATAGCTGATTTGGATAGTTTTTTCCCCCCCTTTTAATAAATGAAACCATTACTTGACAGAACCTTTTTGGTTAATCTGGTTATTTTTATTAATTTCCCAACAGCACATTTTATTCGTTTAATGTTCTGAAACATTTAAGCGGGGATGGGGGGGAAGCAACAACTCAAGAAATGTGTAAAAATGACGTACTTTTTTTTACACTGATTTAAAATCAGATTTTAGAAATGAGGTAAAGCTCCTACCAGCACTTTAAGTATTCATGGAAAGTGAGTTTCTGTTGCCTTATCTTCACAAGATATGGCAAATTCTAGACTTTTCAACCTTACAAAATTTCTAAAAGTCAAAAATCTTCTCACACTCAGAAATTTTGCCTTTTTTTTCCTTGAAAATATCTGAGCTTAATTCCAAAATTTGAGTTTTTTTTCTAGCCAATTTTTTGACTTTGCAAACTCAGAAGTGTTCTTGTTTTGTCTTGAACATTTCTGAGATTGATCTCAAAATTTGGAAATTGGATACATTTTCTTCCTACAACGGCCTGCTGCTCTAGTACAGAAGTTACATAAAGAGAGAATAAAACGTAACTGGACTGATTGATTTTGTGAGTGAGTGCGCCCCCTGAGGGCGAGACACTGCACACAGTTGGCTCGTCTCATGGGGAAAAGGGATTTTGATCATGCAAACGTCTGAGATTACACAGCATCAAATAGATAACAGTCATATGCAGCATTCAGAGATCTTAGGGAATGAATTCAGAGCAAATCGAGTTAAGATGACACTTCCCATCATTTCACTCCTTATTGTCATGTAGGGATTTAGGATCTAGATCCGGTGCGAGTGTGTTTCTCCATATAAGGCCGACAGCTGACTGATATTGGCTAAATGTCCTGAACACTCATCAGATAATAACAGAGCCAGCTCTGTGCTGAAATCAGGGCCTGATATTAAGTGTTGGTTGTCCCTCCGCTGCTCTCTGACCCGGCTGCTCCTCCAACCTGCTTCTGGGTAATAGGCAGCATAATCAACACCTATCTGGAGCTCTGGCTGGCCTGTAATCACAATCAGCCGTGCTCTGCTCACATGTCAGCTCCCATTCCCCTCAAACCCACCTCCCTATTAAAGGCACAGAGAGTGGGCTGTGATTCCACTGTTTACTGCCAAACAGCCTGCCGTGCAGCACGGAGCAGGGGGAGACACAACACGGGTAAATAGTCTGTCAGGGATTGTGTGCGTGCATAAGCCGCGAACGTCCAATCGCAGAGCAGAACGGCTTCATACTGGAATGATGTTCGTTCACTCTGAATGAGACGGATTGTACGACTTCTGAACGCTTCCTTTCATGAGTTATTCATGAAACAGAAGAAAGGTGTTTTTAGTAAACTGTTGCAATGAGGAGAAAATCACTTACTCGCTTCATGAATGAAAACAAACTCAATCATTTCCATTTTGCAGGATTTATAGTTTTTCTCTTTCTACAAAAAACTGGATGATTAAAGTCTTCAGTCTGGTGTTTTGCTCTGGAGTGGACCCATATTTTGTCTACAGAGACTTTATAATTCATTTTATTTGTTGTTTCTTGGTTCTTTTGTTTATTCATTTTGGATATGTAAAACGTCTTGCAGTTCCAGTGTTAAATGTTCATTAGAATTGAAAGTTTATTGACCTTTAGGAATGTGTTCTTGCATTATTATGTCATTACCATTGTATTACTTGAAGAAGGTCTCCAAGCAACAATATTATGCTTTATTGCAATAACTTCTCCAGTTGTTGGGTCGGCGCTGTTCTGAAAATGGTTTTCTATCAGCAGAAGCTTCACATGCTGCAGTCACAACACTCGGTTCAAATTTTTAATATGCTCTGCTAATAAAAAGATTCTGGTGTAATGACACTTTACACACAAAACACACTGTTCTACTTGGAGTGTTCAGCTGACCTCAGTCATGTTAGCTCAGCCTCCTCGTGATTGTGGGAGGAAGCCGGAGTACCTGCAGAGAACACACACATTGACTGGGAGAACATGCAAACGCCATACAGGAAGACCCCAGGCTGGGATTTGAACCCAGGACCTTCTTGCTGCTAGGCAACAGCACAAACCCGCCTTGTCACATAATAACATGAAGTTCTTCTGCCTGGAAACAGTTTTGGTTTAATATGGGTGAGACGTCTGAACTGCTCATCATTTTCCACGTTTTCTGAAATCACAAAGCTTCAACATATTACCATGGAACATAACTGAGTTCATGTTTGTTTCAGTCTTCCCTCTTTCTGTATGTTTTTGTGACTTATTGCCTACAGTTAGAAGAAACAATTGCAATTCCTGCAAATAAGATTTTAAAGTGAAACGGTTCAATAAAATGTCAACAAGCCCTGGAAGCATCTAGACGGCGGAGCTGCTTTATGAATCAGGGGAGATGTTAAAATGTTACTCCAACAGCAATGTGTCCTTTTCTTTAGGCGATATATAAGATGGTGTCATCTGTGATGAAGATGCCTGAAGACGAGTCGACGCCTGAGAAGAGGACGGAGAAGATCTTCAGGCAGATGGACACCAACAGAGACGGTGAGTTTGTCTTATGCAGTAATGGTTTTTTATTGAGTCTTCATATATCATCTGCAGACTCTTGGATCAGTGGAAAGAACTGGTTTAATGAACTGTTTGTAAAACACAGCTGGAAACATTCCTGTAGGTGTATCAGAATTCCTCAGAAGAGAAACAGAAGGAGGCTTTCTTCTCATTTCAGCTAAAAAAAAAAAAAAAAACATGATAAAAAGAATCATTTTTCTTTTCACACAACACTAATCATAGATCAGTCTGAGAATCAAAAATTACCAAAATGTCATGGTATCACACTATTTAACCGCAATTTAATAATAACAATAATGATGAAAAGTTGAGGATGATGTAATTAATTTAATTTACAACAGAGACGCTGTAATTATTTCCACTGTGGCTAAGACTGTATACGATATTGATGGTTACAGTATTAATTATCTATAAACAGAACATGTGCAATTCTGATTTTACATGTATGGACTAGGACAAGTATGCAGAATAAGCTACCAGGTAAAGTTGTATCAACTTAAGCACTGAATAGTGTAGTTTTAATTAGTCAGGCTATCTGCTCAGGTAGCAATAACATCAAGTATTTGAGAATTATGAAGTTAGTACATTTTTTTAATATAAGACTATGTATCATTGTACTAAAATTTGTATTTTTAAAATATTTTTTATTTAGAGACTAGGGCACCAAAATGTTTCTTCTTGAAAATCGTCAGTCGACCAGAAAACTGCAATCGGTGCATCTGCAGTGAAACATATGAAAATAAATGTAAAAAAACCAACAATAATTCAAAGATTGAAACATAGCAAAGCAGCCATCTCTGTTTCAGTGTGATATATTCCCACCATGACTCTCCATGGGCCTCCATAATGACATAATGACTCTAATGTACATAGGAATGTAAAAAGGAATCACAGGGATGTGAAAATGGATTCAAAAAGGGAAGTTAATGAACTAATAAAGGAGGGAAATGAACCAGAAATAAATACATGTAACATCTAATGAGTCAGATCAATAAATGTGTCTTTCAGTTGCAATGTTTTGAGAAAATGTATATATTGAGCCAGCTAGCTGTTTTTGTGCCAGTTGCAGATGTTGCTAGTTTCATTCCACTTCATGTTGAAAATTTGCAGAATCGTCACAGCAGAGAGTCAGAGTAGTTCTGCAGCTGAACTCAAACAGGAACTGGAATCTCCCTCACTCCAACATCAGACTTTCTTTCCTCTGTGTACATTTTTCTGAGAGTCCTAACAGTTTGTGACGGTAGAATTGGGACACATGAGCTTCACACACACCAAGCCAAAGCGTTTAAACCGTGATGCTTTAAACGTGACGCGTGATGTGAGGGAGCAGAACGAGGAAGTGCTTTATTATCCTCTGATGAAGAGGAGGAGGAGGACGAATGGGTGGCTTGTATGGAAGAAGCCAGAGGTTGAGGGTGATTTAAACATCCAAACACCGCCACCTGGTGGCCATTTCTGAGCACTAAAAATCCAGGGTTCGTAGAGAATCCCTAAGAAAGTAATTTTGCCAAAGTCGCATAAAAGTTAGCATTTCTTTTGTGTGATTGAGTCTTTTCATCCTCAAATTTCCACATGATCATTGAAACATTTCCTGCTTTCTTGCTTCTGCTGTGTGTGTGTGTGTGTGTGTGTGTGTGTGTGTGTGTGTGTGTGTGTGTGTGTGTGTGTGTGTGTGTGTGTGTGCGTGTGTGTGTACAGGTAAACTGTCTCTGGAAGAGTTCATCAAAGGAGCAAAAAGCGACCCGTCCATCGTCCGCCTGCTGCAGTGCGACCCCAGCAGCGCCGGCCAGTTCTGAACCCGAGGCAGCGCCGCGATCTGTAAGCCTCACGCTCCGTCAGGCTCTTCCACTAAAAGTTCATTTGAGGCAGTTAGAGGACAGGTGATGAAGCGTGGGAACGCCTCATCGGTTCAGAGTCGTGCAAACCTGATGTAACCGAGGCAGGGCAAAAGTCCAGCCTCACTAGCTGTTCTCTTCTCCCACGAAGCCCTGCTGATGTGGGAGGGCTCAGCTGCAGCGCTGTAGGAGGTGACCTGGTAGGCTGGAGCTGAACCTGCAGAAAAATCGATTCGAAGCCCTTAAATGTCATTTATAGCCATTTGTGAAATGTTACTTTACTGGATAAAAAGTGTATTGGTTCAGTTTTATTTCAAAGTCATATTTTCACCATCTCTGCTTAGAAAGGCAGGTCTGGGTTGATCAGATTCACGTTTTCTGTAGCATATTGTAAAAGTTTCCCAGATTCCAGCCCAAGAAACAGTGAACACTGCAAAAACACAAAATCTCACCAAGTATTTTTTTTATCTGGTTTCTGGTGTAAATAAGACAAAACTAACATATAAATAACTCTTCAGCAAGTTATAGGTCAGTGTTGTCCAAACCTTTTGCCCACGAGGACAAAACTGGCAAATGGAAACTATTAGCAGGCCACAAAATTCACTCAAATTAAAATGCAAAAAGGAGTTTATTGTGATTTCTCTTCATTTAAACTTTACCTGCTTGAAAGTAAACCCCATTTTTATGAAATCTATAAATCCTTAATGATGCAAAACGTAAACAAAAAACTTTGGACTTTTGTCTTGTTAAAAGAAAAAAGACAATTTACAAATGTTTGGGGTCGTCAGTTGTTTCCTATTTTGTTAGTAAGTTTTTCACCGTTGTTGACTCGTTGTCATGGGGCCAATCAAAATCCTTTCAAGGGCCTCAAATGGCCCTCGTGCCACACTGTGGACCCCAATGATATATCAGCTTCTTTTAAGTAAGCAATAACTTAATAAATTAAAGTTCCACTGGCAGATTATTTTACTTTTAACATGGGAAAAATGTCTTGTAAGTGAAATAATTTCTCAGTTGAACTGCTTTTTTTTATCCATGTTAAGGAATTATTTACTTCAAACAAGCTCCTACATCTTGCTGAAAACTTACTTCTAAGTTAATTTTTTTCCCCTATTTCAACTGTGCTAAACTAGAAAGTAGATCAACAATAACTGAAGAATTAGTTTTTGCAGTGAAAGACATTTTCTCATTTCTCCAACACTGAATGGAAAAAAAAACGCTGCGGAGAAAAAAAAAGCTCCTTTTAACATAATGGGTTCAGTAGCACTTTTTAACAGTGTGTTTGGTGAGATATCACCTTCCACTCACTCAGGGTGAAGTGTGAGTTTGCTCTAACAGGTAGAGGGAAAGCGGTGTGACCTCAGAGTGAGTCAGTGGATTCCCAGCCGTGGTGATTAACACGAGGCCCGCTTCCCAGCCAGAACTCACTGAGCTCAGTGAAAGCATCCTGTCACTGCACAATAACAACACACTGATGTACAGCGTGTCATCAGAGCGCTGCATTAAAGGGACGGCACTCCTGATCTCAACTCATTTATTTTATCCTAATAGGATTTTAAAATATACAGATTTCTTGAACACTTTCCCACACATTGTATAGAGCAATTCCACCCATTTGGATGTTTTGAAAGCCTTTATTTCTATTATTCATGGTGATTTTTCACTTACAGCTAATGAAAACATGACATTTAAAATGAGAATATTATACCCGACCAATAAAAAAATGAATACAGAATTGTGAGCTTAGTGAAACATTTGTTTAATACCTGCTTTTAGGGTGTTATTTTCAAAAGATAGTGCTTTATTTATTTTTCTTTTTTTTTGTCAAATTAAAACTGACGCTTAAAGGGAAAAAAATTCAGGAGGTATGAATGTCTTTGCTAGACATTTGACGTTATGTAGATCCACTCAGATATTAAAATAATCTGCGCACAGAGACATTGACTGACTTCAGATTGTTTTCTTCGCAGTGCTTCTTTGGGTGACTCTACATGCCTGTAACTCTGCACTATGGAGCAGACTGATGATGAAGAATGACAAGATGAAGATGAAGAAGAAGCCAGGTCTTCAACATGTACTGAGGACTTTTTAAAGATGGCCGCAGGAGCCTAATTCTTCGTTAATATTCCCCTCCCTCCCTCTGCCCGACCCCACCAACTAAACAGCTGTCTGTGTCTGAAATCCAGGCAAAATCCACTTCTGGTTACAGACCACCATCACCGCTCCTTTCTGACTGTACTGAGCCTCCTCAGTTCTCCTGTAGGCCTGTTAGAGTGTAGAGAAGGTTTACCGTAGGTTGTGTGTATATACGCAGTGTAAACTGGAGTCTGTATCAGTGTCTTTGCTTGGCTCTCTGTTCTCTCGAAGCTTCCAGTTAGGCCCACACAGAGCGCGCGTGACAGACTGAGAAAGAGAGAGAGAGAGAGAGAGAGAGAGAGAGACAGCACGCGCTGTAGGTGAGCAAGAGAGGACCTGTGAAGTCTGTCCTTCGCTCACAATGAGTCCCACTTTCATTTTCTTCTTTTCTACCGTAAGACGTGTTTTTCTTTGTTTGTTTTTTTTGTAAATTTGATAGACTGTTTGTTTTATATATCGTGCTGGAACGGACACATCGCGTAACATTATGCTACTATGCATATGCTCCCGGATCCGAACTTAGACTTTGTGACGAGCGTCCCTCTCCCTCCGTCTGTTCCTATGTGTTTTGTTTTGAAATATCGGAAGTAAGAGCACAGGAAGTGCTGCCGCGCTCGAGCTTCTCACACGACACACACTTTTAGTCTTTCCAGGTATTTCGAGTGTAGAATAGGTATTTTCTTTAAAGTGCACCTGAGCTCATTGAGCAAGTCAATGTAGTCCAGAACGTTCGCTTCCGAACAAAGTTGTGGTGAAATAATAATAATGAAAATAATAATAATAGAAGATGTTTATTTAAATGTCAGTGTCAAGCATGCGGACCAGATTCTTTTATTTCGACTAAAAAAGTGATACGCGCAGAAACGCCTCGCGCTCTTTTACCTTGTTTAATGAAATGCTGCATGTAGTTGTTGGGTACACGGGCGTGTAAACTAACGCGACACGTTTGCATGTGACTTAAGCGCATGTGTGTTTTCACTATAAGTTCATAGATACTCAAACTGCCAGCGGGACGGCGGGCTGCCGGTCAAACATCAAGCCGCGGCCCAGCGGATGCGCGCGGGAGGGTTCGCTCGGATTCGTCGCCTCCCGTCTCCTCGCGCGGCTTCGCTCCGCGTTCAGGAGGAGACAGTCTGGAGTCTGAGCAGGATCCGCCCGAAGCCGCCCCGTGAATGTAACCGAGCATCGGGAAGCTTTGAATGTTCAGTAAAATGCTAAAGAAGAAGACCAACAGAGAATCCGAACTACTGCAACGATGCTGTCGCAATGTGTCGCTTTTACTGATTTTTTTTTTTTTTTTTTTTTTTTGATAAATGTACACGGAGAAGCTTTTCTTATAAAAGGAAAAAAAAAAAAGAAATGCATCAGGTGTAATATTTCTGTCAAATACAAATTAGCGAATTGTGATTAAGTGCCAAATAAAAACAAAACAGTATTGTATAAATTTATACAATAGAATGGTTATATGTTGAACAAAATGTTTGTAATTGTTGAATTTTGTAGGTTTTGTAAGGTATCCTGTATTTTAGTGACTGACGTTTTGAAACACAGGATTCTCTCTTATTTTATGGTCAATTAAAAGGCAAGAATTAAATTCATGGCATACTGCTTGCACGTATTCATGTGGTGTGTGTGTGTGGTTCATTTTTGTTTTGTTAAATTGTGATTCTGTCTCACATTGGACGGGAAAAAATCCCAAGCATCTTTGTTAAAATGTCAGGCTTTTATAGACTGAGATCATTTACTGCATTTTTTCACCTCTCATGCGACCTTTGACCTGCACAACAGAACTGCTTCACCGTGGGCACGACGTTCTTTTGGTCACGTGCGGCGTCGTTTTCGTACTCGACGTAGCTTTTGGAAACATGGCCACGAAGTTCAACGTCGTCATCAGACCAGAACATGTTTCTGTGGAACTTCAAAGGTGTTTTAACTAGGACTGCTCCGTTGGCAGCTTAACATATTTATATGGTACTGCAATCCTTAATTAGACGAAGGAAAAGAACTGCAAAACTTCAAAGCTTAGATTAAAAATAACTTTTTTCTAGTAAAAACACAATTTTAAAGCCTCCAAAAGTGACTTAATCCTCATTTAGATTTTGTTGTAACCAAACGGAGACATACAGACTTCTGAGTATAAAACTATATTTAATGATTCATGAATAAGACTGTACATCATGGTGTCAAAGAAGAATGATACAGAAGTTGATATCGTTTTCAGTATGGTTAAAAGTAGAGGAAAGTAAAGCTCTGATCTGAAATCTCAGAAAGTTGTATAAACCTCTTCAGTTTGGAGCAAATATAAATAATGTTGGAAAGAACCCAGAAAAAAACACTATACTGCCATCATGTCATTTTAAAATTCTCAGACAACGTCTATTTACAACTCACATGCAAACTTTAGGCATACCAAAAAAATAAAATGCAGGTAAATCTGAAAATAATCTGAAAAAAAAACAAGGAAAAACATAGAAACTACATTCTAGAGGTAACATGTACAGCTGTAAACATAGAAAATCTGCCTGAACCATGAATAATGCTGTGCTAGATCACACATTACATCAACCTGCACAACCTTTGAGTCAGGAAGCAGATGAGGTGCTAACAACAGACCTCACTGGTGTTTATTGTGTTAATCCTGTGGAACCTCAGCAAACCAGCATGTTGCTTTATGTAGATCTGGAATATTATCAGCTCCAACGGAATTAAAAAAAAAAAAAAAACAGTTCAGAAAACGACTGCTACAAGGTAACATTCATATACTGTCACACATTTTGGCACTTTGTATAAAAAACATCTCCTCTTAACCAGGCTGCCTCGCTAAGACTGCCGCGTGGCGTTCAGGGAACCCTGCTTGGTGCCGTTCTTAACGGTTACCTGCGATGCTTGTGAGTCTACCCAGTTCTGTTGCCTCACTCAGCAGGCATCTTCTCTGTCCGTATAATGTAATGACTGAATCCGGCGCTGAGGCTGACGGAGGTCAGATTTCTGACAGGGTGACGTGAAACGAGTCGGCTGAGCTCTCCAAGGCGAGGATGAAGGTGTCCTCGTTGGAGTAGTGCTGGATGATGTTGTTGTCCATGTTCACCAGGACCCTGTGGCTCATAAAAACAAGGAATGCTGTTAAAAAACAGGAGAGACTAAAGAATACAGAGCCAGGGTTATAGCTAATACCTTACTTCCTGGTTATGACGATATACATATTGACTTTATCAAAATGTTTTATGCTGTTTTTGCCCAGATTGGAATTAATTTAAAAACCTTACATAATATGGTAGCCATTTAGTTTTTAATCCTCACCACTAGTTTTCTGTTCCAGTCCAACACAAAACAAGATATGTCCACATCAGTCCCCATTTTTAGGACAAATTAGCTAAACGTAGCATGCTAACATACATAGGTAATTATGTAGCAGCTGTTAGAAACACAGATGTAATGGTGTACTACATTTGTACTCTGAAGTCAGAATTTCCAAGTCCTAAATCACATAATCCAAGTAAAATCCCCAGAAGTTGAAATTCTGATTTGGAAAGCTAACATCCAATATGGCTGCCAAATAAATGGCAGTGATGGCTGCAGTAAAAACCTATTTATTTGCTGTTTCCTCACTTTTTTACAGTATAAAAATCAGTCACACACATATCTCTAATGAACATGTTGCTACGGTACTTAAGCATATAAGATACAGAAAAAATCATTGCTACAGATTTGTGTTGCTAACTGTAGTTAGCACAACAATTAGTAAACTGCCGATTTTGGGGACGATATCAAGTAATAGTTTTCATTTTGTTGGTCAAATTATATCAGTTAGCAAAAAGACAAGGAATAAAATGAGTAACTGTTAGTTTTAATTTCAATTTGCCATTTATCCAAATATGACTTAAAAAGTTACAACTTCAAGTTCTGAATGTTAGCATACACAGACACGTTATCGTTTCTAGCACTTTAATAAACAAGACTGCTGTGGTGTTCTGTTAGTTTGACTTAACTTTGTAAACACCAGAAAATATGTTTTCCTACAAATCAGAATAGGAATGTCCTAAAGTATGTAGTTTCATTGAAATATTAGGCATAAGCTCAAAGATCCAACTTTCATTCTACACAACTACATTAATACTTATGGATATTATGCTGCGATAGCCCTTTACTATGCTCTTACATCATGTTGGTGCAGCTTTATTGACCATTTTTAGCAACATTTTAGTTTGTTGCATACTTGAAATCACAGTTTCATTTACATTCTCCACTACAATGGCAATCATTTGTTTGTATAAGGACAGCAATTATGTTTTCCTCAATGTTATATTAATTATTTTGGTGAAAGAAAAGCAACCTTTCAAAACCTTAAGTGTATATTATTTTTGCATTAGTATGTATTTTGCTTTCAAAGCAAAAGCTGGGACTTCCCTGTGGTTATCCACGTGTCATCAACCGGACATCTCGTGTCTGTGAGCTTTCTCACCCTTTTTTGCTTTTCTGATAAACTTTAGCGATCTTCTCAACAGGCACTGTGTATTTCTCAGAAATCTGTGAAGATGAAGTAAAAAAAATTAAAAATGTGAAAATTTGTTCCAGGTCCAGATGAAGCATTCGTCATTTCAACCATTGAACATCAAAATGCAGATCTCTCACCGCCTCCATCAGTGCTCTGAGGGTTGGAGCATGCAGCATTAAGGCATCAAACACCTCATCACACTCCTTCCTCACATACAGTAGGACTAGAACAGAATGAGCAAAGCAAAACATTTTAAAAATGGAATAAACTATAATCGATATTTAGAAACGAAAACAAGAATCTGACTGGCATTAGAAAAGTTCACCTTTCCGTTCAGGCTCCACTCTGGACTTCTTGGGCTGCGGTGGGCAGATCTCTTCCTGACTTGACATCGTCTTCTTAGGCAGCCCTCTGATGAACACATGAACAGACAAACAGTCCAGAATGTTAATACTTGATTTGAAAACCAATCATTTAGAACTCAGACAAATGTTTTTGTTTCCAAAGTCTCTCCTGTCGCACCACGTTTCAGGACAACACATCTCAACTGTCGAACACAAACCCTCTGTGTCGCGCTGAGCTGCAGCAGGCGGGATGCCTAACAGAACCAATGATGCTCACCTCTCCACAAGAACCTCATCAGTGCTGAGGGAAAACACCTGCAGGAAGCGTCAGACAGAAGTGAGAAGCGCTCGGCCAGACGGAGGCGGCGAGCGTCACGGCGGATGCGTCGGCAAAGCGACTGGATCCTCACCTGCCCCGCTCTCTGCAGGTTCCCGAAGTGGACATCAGGGATGAACAGGACCGGCTGGGAGTCCAGGTCCAGTATGCTTTTAAACAGCGTGCTTTCAGCCCTCCTGACGGGGGGGCTCGGTCCCAAGCTGCTGTTCTTTCCTAATTAAGAGAGACAGACAGAGAGATCAGAATCTGTTTTTAAGCAAACTCTTAAAGGGGCGGGAATGTGTTTTTCAAACACATTGAGCTATTAAACAGCACTAACAAGTAACTATGTTACCTTCAGTTGTTATAAAATGCCATATGTATCAAATATGACTTAAAACATTTTTGACTTTGTAATTTAACGCCTTCAGACTGGGTCTCTGTCTCTTTAAAAATTCTTGTTCTGTCTTTCTTAAACTCTGCCTTCAGGAAGTGGTCACATGGTCCCTCTATTCACCCTTAGATGTTTTTACCAGCATTGCACTGAGAACCGTCCAATGCTGAAGGATCATCAACTGCTATTTAAGAGAAAAACACCATTTCTTTTAACAGAGAAGATGGTTTACGTTGCACATTTGTAACCATTTAGCGATGCTGATCATAAAACCTGCCAGCTTCAGACTCTGGCGTCACATTCCTGTGTCTGTCCACAATGAGCTCAGCAGATGCGCAGATCCAACAAGTGTTTGCTAATTGCTGCTGACTAGTCTGAAGGATCTGAGCAGAGGAATCCTGGGGAAGTGCTGCTCTGTGAGGAAGAAGCTCAGAGGAGGAGCTGCACCGCCTTCGAGACGCCATTCAGCGTTTTGCACAGCTGAATGGTTGCCATGGAGATTAAAGGATTTCTCAAACATGCAGGAAAGAATCAAAAGCATGTTTTTGATGAGGGGGTAAAATTACAACATGACGTAAAACTAAAAAAAAGTCGGTTTTAGGTAATACTGCCCCATTAAACTATAGTTCAGACATTTGCTTCCATAAAAGAAAATGTTTGCCAATATCATTTTACATCAAACTAGCTTAAGTAAGACATCTTAATGTTCAGAAAGGACAAAACAACATGCATCACCTTTTATCCTCCTCCTTAGTTGCTTCTTCTCTTCATCACGTAGCTTCCTCTCAGCTCCCTGCAGGGGGGGGGGGGGCAGAGGGGAAACGGCAATTAAAAGAACGGGTCCACCCGGGTCCGTCAGCCACGCTGAGCAGACGGCTCCCGTTGCCTTTGACCTTCCCTCACCTTGTCACAGAAGACCTTGATCTGAGCGAAGGCCCTGTGGACGGGCCGGCTGCTGCAGCTGTTGTAGCTGTAGGTGTCGATCTGGATTATCAGAGGCATGCCCTTCACTCCCTTCTGAGACGAGAAGTCTGTGCTCAGACAGTTGACAGAGATAAAGACCTGAGGGACGGAAAGACAAAAAGAAAAGAGCCATAATCAGACCGTTGAGCTGCTGCTGATGATGAAGTGCAGTGATACTTGAAGTATCTTCTTGTAAAACACCTCAGAGCATGGGAAGAGTTCTGATAAATTCAAGAGAGATGATATTTTTTCCTGTTTTAGCTTCCCTTCATTGGCTTCCTGTTAAATCCATGATTGTCCTTCTTGCATGTAAAGCCGTTAATAATCAACTCCATCATACATCAGAGATGCAATTGTATGTTCCTAACAGAGCACTTTGCTCTTGGACTCCGAGTTTATGCTGGTTCCTAGAGCTTCTAAAGGTAGAATGGGAGACGGATCCTTTAGTTCTCAGACTCCCAGTTTTAGTCCATGAGGCAGACACCCAGTCTACTTTCACAACCGGGCTTAAAATGTTCCTTTTTTGATCAAGCTTATAGGCATATGCTACTATAGACTGAAGGAAAGACTGACCACTTTTCCTCATTATGCTACACTCTCCTACTACTCTCCAATTTTGCATATTTCAGACTTTAACCCGATGTTTTCTCTGTGACATAATTCCAGTGGCGATTGTGCGGCTCGAGTCAGAACTGTGTTTATTTAAACCAGATCATCTGAAAAGATGATCTTGACACTTCCTGATGTTTATGATGGACATACCTGATTACTGTCACAACTGCTCCTGAGTAAACCCAGATCACTATCACAGCCTCTACTTTCAGGCCTAAACAACAGCTCTACAGACGTTCACAGCTGTTGTTTAAAAGCAGGTTTCATTGATAGAAGGACGGAGAGATGAACATCTCTCACTGGGGTGAAGGATACAAGACCCTGGTTGATAAGAAGTTTGTTTTAGGTAGGCTTCTATTTTGAAAGTACTAACCCCTCTCTGTTAAGATCAACTTCCTGAAGGTAAGTCTGATGAACTGCACAACCTAATGGCTTCACCTGGTGGGACTTCCCTATTCGTCCACCTCAGGGACCCAAAGCAACCTGCCTCCACTGGAGCCAATTTGGTGATTATGCAGCCCTCGGATGTTTACAGAAGGAACGCAAGTGACATGTGTTTATGTTTTATAATACAACCATACTGGTGTATGTGGCTTTTATTTGACTTCCCTATTCTGTCAGCAACACATCAGCTGATGATCTTCACTCGACTTTTTTCTGGCATGGCTCAGAAACTGCAACTCAATTATGATCCTTCCAGTTACGCCCCCTGGTGCTCATTCTGGGTGTAGCAACTCATCATGCAAATCCAGATGATTTGCTGGCCTTGGTGTGTGTCAAAATACATTCAAATCAGATCGTTCCTTCTGGGCTCTTACCTCAGGGAGTGACGCCTTTCCTCTGTAAGCCGAGTCAACCTGGAAAGCAGTATGTAGACTGTTCTTCTTCGAACGCTGCGTTTAAGTTTTAAGGAGGATTTTTTAACAGTTCTTTATCATGGTGAGATGACTGAGAACTGGTTCTCAATTCCTACGTCGTCAATGCCACCTCAGCAAAACGAGGAGCCCTGGTTCTACACCATCACGGCAGTCTCGCTCCCATCAACAATGTACCAAAGACTCATCTCTTCCAAGAACACCTCATCTGACCAACCTTTAACACATCTGACTCACACCTGCAACTCCTTACATGTTGGCCTTAAAGCCTGCCAACATGTGCCATCACAGTCTTAGTCCTCCCTTAAGTACCGCTTCCCCACACTTGATCAGATAAAAACCACCTGGTTGACAATGTTTGAGCTCTCTCTGTTTATACTTGGTATGCAGGTAAAAAGAAAAGGAAAGTGAGAAGAAATCCACGGTCCGTGTCTGGACATGTTGGAGAGCCAGCAGGATGAGTGGGATGTGACAGGAGTTTCTTTCTTCCTCCCAAAGAAGGAAACAAACATTCATCTGTTCCACCGGTGTAGGGACTGTGTAGGCTGCTTGGGTCGCTCCCTCTTAATAAAGTTATTCTGCCAAGTACAGACAAGGGGGAAAAAACCATGTTTCCGTGACTGCTAGTCCATCACAGTTGTTCCCCATGACTGCGCTAACACCCTTCCCTTGAATCTAAAAGGTAACGCAGCAGACGGCCAGGTACTGCTATTCAATCCACAGACCACCTCCATTTTAAAAAATGTGAAGTTTTGACAGTTGCTAGGTGAGTGTTAACATAACCCCCAACATGTAAAGACTTCTGCAATGCCATTAGAGAAGCAGCTGTTGCTAACCATCATTAAGCTAGGAACAACAGTCGCTAACGTGGCTGCCGGTCTTCCAAAGAGGGAAAATTCCAGAACGTTCCCTGCAGCAAGAGCTCCATAATTATCCCTGAAGGCATATTGGTATAAGATGAGGTCACAGAGTAGCTAATCTGACAGCTAGCATAAACTACATTATAGTGTTCGTAAATTTAGGATTTATCAGTCTTATGAATAAAATCTAAAAAAAGAAAAGTCGGTCTGAAGGATGAGGCAGCTCCCTTATTACACTCATATCATCTGGAAAGTATTCACATCGCTGCACTTTTTCCATATTTGGCTACGTTATTCCAAATTGTATCTAATTAATCTCACTCTTCAAAATTCTGCACTTACCTGCCCTATTACGGTAAGGCAGAAAAAAAGGTTTTTGAGTGTTTTGCAAATTCATTAATAATAGAAAACCAAGACATAACATTCAGCCTTTGCTTAATAATTTGCTGATCCGCCTAGGTAGCAATTACAGCGTCAAGTTTCTTTGAGTGTGATGTCACACGCTTAGCACACCCATAGTTAGGCAGATTCAACCATTTTATTTTTCTTTGCAGTTCTTAAGCTCCATCATGTTTGGTGGAGACCAAATCAAATTCCTGAGGCTATCTTCCACTACTGTCTCCAAAGAACCTGAAACTCATAAAGCGAACAACTAAAGAGAGAAAATACTGTTAGAATTGGGGTTTTGACCAATACGCTGCTGGCAGTTATAGAAACAAAGTTATATGTTGTTGATAAAAGAAGAAAGGGTTTTTTTTTCAGTCATCGACAAATAAATCGGTTGTTCTCTTGTGAATCTGTGAGTGATTTAGTGCACAGTGATGACAGAAGGTCACAGTGTCATTAAGTGAACAAGAACAGTTCACAGAGCCATTTCAGACAAACCCCACTTCTCATAAATCTCACATTTTGGGTAGGTGGAGGGAGGCGTAAAAAAAAGCCTTAATTTCGAAGACTTCAAATAAAATCGACATGTTGGTTCAACTTCTAAAAGTCAAACCACACCCAGAAAGAAAAAAGAAAAATCACAGAGCGGCCCCAGCAGAGTACAGTGTAAACACTCCTCCACGCGGCTGTCTCACAAATTTAGCTACATGGAGGAACATATTCTCATGCCTGATGCCAAATCGCATAAACCAAACACAAACACCTGTAGATTTTTCCAGTAAAACGGGACGGGCGGCTTGAGCAAACAGGTCGGCGGAGACAGATAACGGTTAGGTGAGCTCTCACCGTGGCTCAGCGATCACTTTCCCACTGCGTCGCGTCAACAGCGTCGTGCCTCAACCTGCAGAGGTGAGGGCTGATTTCTGTGAAAGCCTAAAGCGCAAATGGGCCTCCTACGCAGCTCCGCCGATTCCCACCTCCACCGATCCGAGCCATTTACAGTTCCTCCGCCAGCGCCACACGCGCTGCTGCCAGCATCAGTGGAAGTGTGTGTGTGTGTGTGTGTGTGTGTGTGTGTGTGTGTGTGTGTGTGACTGCAGGAGGGTTGCTGTGTTTTGTGTGAGGGCGCTCAAATGCCCTCGTAAAAAGCGGAAAGTTGAAGAGGACGCTGTGAAGTGGCCGTCCGCCGCTCCGCCAGCCACAAAACAAACACAAACACAAACATGCTTCTGGAAGATCAGCTAGCAATGAGGATGGAGCGGCTTGTTGCCTGGCAACAACAGACTGTGGCAAATAAATAAATAAATAAATAAAGATTTGTGCCAAATAATGATCCCAAAAATCTACATCAGAAATCAGCAATGTTTGTAAAGCGAAATCTGAAGATGAAGTAACTGCAGCAGATTTAGTAAAACCCAGGGAAGGATGGGAATGGCAGGGCTGTGGAAAAACAAAGACAAATAATGTTGATCTAATGTTTTGACTTAAAGAGTCAAAGACTTCATTTTGAGTAGTAAGATTAAAAACGAACGCATACTAAAGTCCTAGGATGTTATTTACTGATATAATAAGTCACAGAGTAATAACACGGGTGAAATACTGTAAATGCTTTGAGCAACTGGAAATTAATTTTGCTCCAATTATCACAGAAAAGCGTTTAAAAGATAAATCATAAGCTAAAAGATGTCAAAATGCATGTTTTAATTATTTAATATTATTCAGAAAATAAGGAATAAAAAAATACAGAGATGAAATCACAGAGCACTAACTCATTCCATCCTAAAATCACCAGTCATCATGGTGAATTTCACAGCCTTCATCGCAATAAAGAAAATGAGGCCACATCCAAAGCGACACACAGTGGCCACACCTGGAACACACCTGGAACACACCGCTTCAACGGTTCACACGATGGGAAAGTCAAAAGAAATCAGCCAAGATTTCAGGAAGAGAACTGATGAGCTGCACTAGTCTGATGCATCCTGGGAACAATTTACCGATGCTTGAAGGAGCCGCGTTCACCTGTTCAAACGTTACACACAGACACAACAGTCATGCCGCTCAGGAAGGACACAGGTTCTGTGTTCCAGAGATGAGCGGGTTCTGGTCCAAAATGTCCAAATCAACCCCAAAATAAAAGTCAAAACTTTGTGCAACCTTCAGCATCCACAGTGAAACGTTTTCTGCAGCAGCACAGGCAGAAAAGCCGCTCAGCAACGAAGAAACCATTACTCCAAAGAAACAGACAAAAAAAAAAAAAACACATCGCTGATGTAAATTAACACAGGAAGGTTTGAGCCAAATCCATATTATTCAACAGCAATGCTAGAAAATACTGATTTTGAAGACATTAATAAATAAATCTCCGACATACTCTTTTTTTCATTATTGTGGCATTTAGGAAATAGAAATAATTCTGATAATTCTAACTGATTTAAAACAAGAGACGCTTAGTCTAGTGAGGGGAAAAAATCTTCAGGGTATCTAAATGTCTGGTTTCAGCTGTACCTCTCAAACATTGTTTTTTTCAGCTATAACATGAATTAAAAAATGCTGATAATAAAACTACCCTGTCTCAGATGGAACCACTTGTGCCGTCATGTTCACTAAGCAGTAGAAGAACACGGTACAGTGAACACATGAGGGGAGCGCTGCAGCGGAAACCTGCCGAATATCCAACAGAGCGCAGCGAAGGCGTGTGGCAAACAGTAAATATTTACAGTCAAACCTGCAAAGCCGCAATTACCAGCCTGCGTTTCTGTACAGCCATTTAAAGAGTGACGCTCGGCCCGAGTGTGAGAGGACGGGGTCACTGCTGCTGACCGCAGACTGCCTGCAAATATGGTTTCTGTCTTCATCCAAGTGAAATTAATTTTTTTTTTTTTTTTTTGCTTTTACCTGCTCAACAATGAGCTCAACATGGAATAGTTTAATGAATGGAAGTGAAAATGGATCTGTAATTCATGTGAGATCTGACGAACGGACATGTCGAACTGCGTGTTGTCGCGGTAATTGGCCGGGTTCTGAAAACTTCAATTCCCAGCATGCCTCTGCTGCTGTTGGCTCTTACCTTGGCTTCTTCACTCACATCCCAGGTGAAAGACACGGCGTTGTAGGCGATTTCCTCCACATTCCCAATGGTGCTGAAGCTCTCCTTGTAGTCGGCTGGATGCAAAGACAGGAAACACGAGAGAACCGTTTCAGACGGGGGGCTCCGGGGCAGACGTCCATCTGTCATCATTTCTAATATTTCAATGCGATCTCAAAATTACAACGAGGGGAATATATCCTAAATTAACTTTAATGTCGAAAAAGATTATGATTTAAAACCTTATTTTTGGGATGTTGTATCCAAAAAAAAAACAAAAAACATACTGGACATTAGGGGTGCAATAATGTAAAACTTTTAGTCGATGCCGATATACGATATTAATATTGCTGTTATGACCTATAACTGCGATATATCTTTATATTTATATATATAGAATTACACATGTACACACACACACAGAGAGATAGATATACAGTAGTTAGATATAGGTATATTTTCCTACCCTGTAAAATCACCAACACACTGACACTGCTGCAGTTAAACATGACCAATCAAATACCAAATGACCAATCCCTGAGAAACAAACTTCAACAAGATGGAAATCAATATCAACTGATATCAAACTTGTCCTTTTTTTTACTTACCAGACCGACACCAGCCACATTAGCGACAGTGAATAGTTAAGGAGGAGAAAATCCTACTTTACAGCTTGTTTAAAGTTAAACTGATTAACTGGAATATTTCACACAGTTTTGTGGATGAATGGGAAGATCAAGTTATACAGCACTCTACTGTCAACACTTCATTCCATCGATGAAACAATATGGTGGTGACATCATGGATTCAACTGTAGTATTTCCCTGATCCCTTTTTTATTTTTCAAAATTCCACATATTACAAACACATTGTTTAACCTAAAACTTTCGATTTCACCACTTTGACAGACAAAATAATCTAAATATATCGGGACTTAATATTTTTGTACAGCTTGAAACTATGAAGTTTATTAATCTATTTGAATAAACAAACCTTCTGAACTTTCCTGAACTCTGCAGGTCGATTAGGAGTCTGCCGAAACAATCTGAAGAGTTTATGAGTTCAACAACTTTTTTTCTTCCTCTTATCCCCTTACACGCAGTATCTCTGAGTAAATCAAAATCTGATGCGCAAATATTTTCACTTCTGAATCCGACTTCCAACTAAGAAAATAAATAAATAAATAAATAAATAAAATCATCCCAGCACATCCCAGTCATGCATTCATTTCCACTCTCTTACCCACTGTGCAGCAAGTCCATGCCAGCAGCGTTAGTGGCGTGAACTTGCCCTGCACAGAAAAACCCACTAGTGGATGACAGATCTGGTTCATTCCTGAGTTCTTAGGCCGCAGGTTGAGGCCTGCCTCTTGAATGATCATACAGGATATGGCCGCAATCCAGGCCTGCACTCATTTCTCCATAACGTCTATGCAAATGCAGCCCCACTGGCTGCCTGTTCACATGACTCCTGTGGGAATCGAACATCAACTGTTATTCAAATCTAATCCGGTTTTACCGCACAGCAGGTGGAGGGATTCTCTGTCAGGTGTGCCGCCTGCTCCCACCTTGTTTTTCTTGTAGAGTAAGGGGGGGGAAGCTAGCAGTTCCTGAGAGTAACAGCTAATGCTAATCTGTGTAGTAAAAAAAAAAAAAAATTATATATATAAAAAAGGCTGCACAGTGGCGCAGTTGGTAGCACTGTTGCCTTGCAGCAAGAAGGTCCTGGGTTCAATTCCCAGTCAGGGGTCTTTCTGCACGGAGATTGCATGTTCTCCCTGTGCATGCGTGGGTTCTCTCCGGGTATTCCGGCTTCCTTTAATTGGTCTTTCTAAATTCTCCCTAGGTGTGAATGAGTGCGTGGTTGTTTGTCCTGTTTGTCTCTGTGTTGACCTGCGACAGACTGGCGACCTGTCCAGGGTGACCCCGCCTCTCGCCCGGAACCAGCACCTCCCGACCCCACTAGGGATAAGGGTGTAAAGAAAATGGATGGATGGATATATAAAAAAATTTAAAAATCCTCTTACCAATATCCAATACCCTTTGCTTTGCGGTATGTTGTCTGGAATGCCAGTACTTCCAGTTCTTTAGCTGGTCGTCTCTGGACTTGTCTTCCCCAAACACCACCATGATCACACTCTGCGTGATGAAGCACAGTCACGCAGCATTACGAGGGCCGAGCACGTCGAGCTTTTAGCCGGGACTCCGAGGATCCCTCACCTGCACCACGGTGTCCCGCTGCAGGTCGGAGCCCCCCAGAGAGGAGCGCTGCTCGCCGCTGGACGCCGGGCCCCTGGACTGACAGTGGGCCGACCTGTAGCCGTTGTCGGACAGAGACAAGGCGTAGAACTGGCCCCGGTTCATGTAGGCCATGGGGCCCTCTCCTTGGCGCGGCCGCAGCGACATGTTGGCCTCCAGGCTGTAGGTGAAGCAGTCACTGCAAGACATTGAGTTGTCAAATCCTTAAATTGTTTTGTCATAATATGCCCACAAGTTTTTATGCAAAGAACAGGTCAAGGTAGTGAACATGTGGAAAGGTTTTTACTAATAATTCAAATCATGTGGTTTGTATTCCATTCTAAGGCAGGAGCTGACGATTAGCTTAGTAATCAGTTATTCTATCAATTATTCTGTTGATTAATATGAAAATAAAAAAAACATTCTGCAGATTTTTCATTTAACCACTCAAGCCTTTTTATACGGTGTTAGAAAAACATCAAAAGATGTAAATAAACAATTCAATTTCTTTTCTAAAAATGAGAAAATAAAGATTTTATTGCCTAAAATGCAACAACAGGATTCCGTTAGTGAACGCCTGGGTCGTTTGTAGCAAAGGATGAATCTGCAGCTAAAACAACACTAAGATAATGAGGTAACTTGTAAAACATTATTACTAAGGGCTGAAACTAACTAGAAATTTAGTAATCTGTTATCCTATCAATTAATTATATTTTAAAAATTGCCACATTCGGCAGATTTTTTCATTTAGGGACATTTACATTTTTTACAGTCAAAGGGCTTTTTGTAACTCGAGAATGTGAATATTTTTTGTACAATTTTAACTTAAATACTGCTCTGACTGTGCTGTTCTTTCAGGAAATGACCTTTTTTTGTTTTGAGTCTGTATTCTTCAGGTAACGATTAATCGATTTCTATGTTAGTTGACGATTATTTCATCACGATTAATCGTTTCTCTGCTCCCTGGCGGCGGCAGCATCACGCTGCAGCGGCACTTTCCTCGAGCGGAGACAGGGAAAGCAAGTCAGAACTGATTATTGGAGATGAAAACAGGAAATTACTGTAAATAAAGAAAAGGAAAAAAAAACAAAAATCTGTTGGATTCTCCTGGAGACCAACCAGTGAGAGCGAACAGAAAACCATTTTCATCTCTGAAAAAGAAATGCGCAAAGTTGTTCACAAAAACTTTTATTTTACCATCATTTGAGAAACGCCTGCGAATTTAGTTTCCCAATTTTTTTTTTTTTTATCTCTTTACTGACACTTCTAAAACTCTTCCCACAATGAGGAAAGTGAACAGGTTTTCTATCCATTTGTTCCTCTAAAATAAATGGAATTTATTTCATTTCCCTTTGGGATTAATAACGTGTTTTTGAATTTGAGTTTGAAAAAATAGAAACAGTTACAGGACATAGGTGATGCAGCTGTTCCCTCGGCTCTAGAACAAACTCCGTTTGTAGATTTAAGAAGTCCAACCTGTTTAGGAAGCTCATCTGAAGCAAAGAATTTTAGAAACCTTGTACTGGATGAGGTTTTCTTTCATGTCCTGAAACTACACTGGAAATGATCCTGACAGTCAACTGGTCAAAATAAGCAATTAATTAATTAATTAATTAATTAATTAATGTCATAGTAAATTATAATTAGCTTGATCATTTCCATTGTGAGGATGAATATTTTCTGAAGGGCAATTTTGTTTGCAGAGACTTCATGATTCATTTTATTCATGGTTTCACTTGTGCTTTTAATTGTACCTTTTTATTTATCGTTTTTGGTTGTCGTTTTTCATTTTGGATATTTAAACTATATCTTCCAGTTCAAGTGTTTAGTGTTCTTTACAAAATTAAAGTTTAGTGATCTTTGAGAAACTAAATTTGCATTATTATGCCGTTAATATATCACTTGAAATGGTCTCAATATTATCGTTTATCACAATAATTTTACCACCCAGTAATTCTTGTCATTGTGACAGGCCTATCTGACAGGTTGATTCATCCCTGGTGGTAGCAACAACCTTCTCCGATGGCTCATTAGGAGTGTTCTCCTAATGAGTCATCATTTGATCCAGGTGTGTTAAACCAGGGAGCGAACAGGATGGCAGCCCTCAAGTACCGACTTTGGACACCCCTGATTTAAGCCTTTAGTAGCAGAAGGTTATGTGTGAACATAAAGTCTTACATTGGTAGTTGATGGAGGGACGCGTCGACTCGTGAAGATCGGCTTCTGTGATAAATCTGTAACAAAGAAAACAAGTGTGTTTTGAAAAAAAAAACGGAAAGTGGCACAGAAGACGGGGAACACAGAACTTGTGTTCTGACCTCTTCCTCCAGCCGTTCCTCATACGTGCTGTCCGGAGGGCTGCTCTGCTCGTCCTTTTGGTACCCAGAGAGCGACAAGTCGTAGCAGCTCTGCTCGTAAGGCATCCTCAGCTGCTCTCTGGGTTCCTCCAGGTGGGAACTTAAAACCGGAGTGGACGCCTGGCTCTCCGTTTTCACTAGGGCGAGAGGCGTACAGCCGCCGCCTCTACCGTCTCCTCCCCTGGTATCCGAGGCAACGGCGGCAGCGGCACGCTTGGAGCTGTGGTGTTCCGCCGAGGAGCCGTTCAGGGAGAGGTTCACCGGCATGGATCTCAGGACCTGGCTGTGGTGATCCAGGACGTCAGGGCCACCGTAGGCGTTGGAGGGATCCGGGGGCAGGACGCCGCCGAACGAGCGCTTTCTCTCTCTAGGGACCTGAACGGATTTAAGGCAATGGAAAAGATTAGGACTAAAACCTGAAGTCATTACCAAGCCCCACACAGGACAGAAGGGGGGGAAAAAATATGTGCGATGCATATCTAGTCATTCTTGTTAAAATGACAGATTATTGTGATATAAAAAAAAAAAAATAAGAGATCATTTTTTCACTTCTATTCACCACACTGTTACTAACTCAGCAACTTTTAGGCTATATTTAGCAAAACTCCAGACAAAGATATAATAAAATTCGATAGCGGTCTAAATTGGAATCGGCAGGTCAGGCTTTTTAAAGATCGATAAAGAAAACTGCAATCGGTGCAAACCTAATCAATTGTGTTGAGAATAAATCACCAGACACATAGTAAATAGGAGTGCATACACACCTGCCACATTTAAAATACCTCTGATGACAACAAATAACGTCTGACTGTTCAAGTTCAATTTTAATGACATATTAGAGGGACTGCATTGTCAAAACCAAATTAGTCTGGAGAAAAGTGATAAATATACTACAGTGAAGTAAGTCAGGCTTTGTGGCTGTTTGTTTTTCTTCGGCTGGAATGCAGAGTTTTCTCAAATCTCCACTTTGGTTGGGGGTTTTTAGAAGTAATTGAGTTTCTGTGTGGATGAAAGACCAAAAGGCATAAAAATGCATTTGTTTTCTAAGATATCCGTCTACATGTGGCCTCGGCCCCAAAGTGTGAACATTTATGCAAACAGGATTTCAGTTTGTTTTTCCTGTTGGTTTCTGCAGGTAATAGTTAACATTAAAAGAGAAAATAAATAAATAATAAATATTTGTATTTATATACAGATCGAAAGGAATCATTTGGGTCACGACTTTTTTGAGATGCCAACCTGGCGTTTTAACAGGATGTGTCTAGATTTTTTATATTCCATACTCTTGCAAATTAGAGTATGGATTTTTGGTACAATTTGTGTACCAAAAATCCATGACCTCCAAATAATAAAAATAATAAAAGAGTCTCCACGATCTGAAGCTTGTGTCGCTGCTGTAGTTTGATAGTTTCAGTCATTATTTAACATTTGAGACATGAAACTCTCCCGACGTCAAAATAAACTGAAAGCACACGCGAATTTAAATGGAAACACTGTGAATTGATCATAATTTATGCGATCTGTAAAAGTTACCCATTACTTTACACATGGACAGCATATATGGTTAAATTGCTCAGGGATTTTTCAAAATAAAACACGGAAAAAGTCCGGAAAGATGCAGTCACATAATATTGAAACAAGAATTCTAAAATATTTACCTGTCAATGTTTGACATCCAACCTTTCACCAACTTTAGACTTTAGAAGTGTCGTCAATGTGCAAGACAAGAGTGAACTCTTCTTTAGTGTTTAGATTTTTGGCACATTTATTCAGGAGTCTAGTTGCTAGTTGTGCAACTGAAGCAATCTCTGAAGCAAACAAGACATTTTTGACACTACACAAACGCCCATTAGTGGAGACCATGAATTCCCAGTAGATGGGATACTAAAGATCCCAATTGGATCTTGCAAAATCTTTGCACTCTCTCTGTCAAAAGTGCATATTTTTCATCCCTTAAATGTCAATTAATTATCAAAAATGCACTCCCCCCCCCCATTATTTTGCGTGCAAAGCCGCCCCTTTCTGACCTTGTAGTAGTCATACAGCAGCCCCAGAGCTGCCACACTGTCCTCATCTCCATTGATGCTCATCATGGCCTTGGTGGCGGCGATCAGCGGGTTTTCCAGGTAGTTCTTCCACGCCTCGTCCTCGCTGCTGAACACTCTGCGGGGGGCCACCGACATTTCGTTTGGCACCACCACCACCAGCCGTTTACTGTCGAGGCGATGGGAAAGTGGGGAAGAGACGGAGAGCGTTGGGTGTCAGATCAAAGTCAATCTGTCAACACGGGACAACAGTCTGTGGAGCCAGCAGGCCCGCCTCAGGCTGGTTCTCACCAGGCTTCCGTCTGATTGGCTCAACAGGATTCGTTTCAGACGGGCTAAGAACACAAACTGTGACTGTAAATAATTTTTTAATCCCACGCAATACTCAAAAGATAACCATAAAACATCTTTGTTTGAGAATATGCTATCATTTAGAATCAGAAACAGCTTCAGCAGCCAACACATCTTCTAATATGTTTGTGTTGCGCTTAAGCTAGGTTCTATTTTGTGCTTCATTATCTAAATATTGATGGGGTTTTATTAGTACTACGCATGAATTTCAAACCCGTTAGAAAAAAAAAAAAAAAGAGAGAGAGAGAGAGAAAGAGAGAGAGAGAGAGAGAACATTGATGGCTTTGTCTTACTTGTCCAGGTCCATGTTGCTCTCTGCAGTAATTTCCTTGGACTGGCGCGAGGAACCGGCCTTTCGAGTCGGAGCGGGTCACTTTGTTTGGGGCTCTTCAAACTTCGGCAGCCTGGGCCCCTGAGGCTCTCTGAGGAGGCTCTCGATGAAAACAGCCAACAGAAGAGTAGGGAACCTTACCAGCTACACCGTGGTCCAGTGTCCATCTTATTACTGTCAAGTTAACAAGCCAACAAAACATCAAAGTGACTTCATTAAGAGGAAACTTGTGTATAACTGGACAGGGTTCATATTTAGTCGCGAGGGATAAAGGTGTTCAATGCAGCACTTAAAGAGGCAGGACGAATGAGGAAACGGGGGCGGCTTTGTTGATTGGTCGAACGGCTCCATACAGGTGGTGCATTCTTGTTCCTATTGGTGGATTCACAGGCGAGAGGGTTGACTTAAAAGGACAGGAAAGCGATGTGGGCTGCACGTTTATTATTTATGCGATGCAGGGGAAATACGTTTTAATTGTAGATTAACACTTATTGGTCCTTTGAGGGATTTTTACTCATTTTATTTTTGCATAACTTCGGGTGTGTTGGTGCAAATAACATCAAATAGCATTCTTGTATTGTCTGGAGTACTTTTCATGTATTCTAAATATTATTGTGTATGTACACAAGAATATATATAGATATATAGCTTATTAAGCGACTTTGCATATGTAGCTGACAGTATGGACACTCAGGGGAAGCACAAAAATAACTACACACGCTTTTTTAATAGTTTAGAATGTAAGACAAGTTTTCATCCTAAGCATCTTTATTAAAAATAAAATAACATATATGAAAACTGGGCTGCACAGTGGTGCAGTTGGTAGCACTGTTGCCTTGCAGCAGGAAGGTCCTGGGTTCGATTCCCGTCCTGGGGTCTCTCTACATGGAGTTTGCTTGTTCTCCCTGTGCATGCATGGGTTCTCTCCGGGTACTCCGGCTTTCTCCCACAGTCCAAAAACATGACTGTCAGGTTAATTGGTCTCTCTAAATTCTCCCTAGGTGTGAGTGGTTTGTCCTGTCTGTCTCTGTGTTGCCCTGTGACAGACTGGCGACCTGTCCACGGTGTACCCTGCCTCTGGCCCGAAATGTTTGCTGGAGATAGGCGGCAGCAGCCCTCCCGACCCCATTAGGGAAAAGGGGAGATATATGAAAACTTTTATGTCTTTAAGGTGTAATTTCCGTAAAAGAATAAAAGGTTCTGATAACGTGCTGTAACATTGCATATATATTTACAAATTATACTGACAAGAGGGCTCTGCAGAGGATGGTGATGGGAACTGAGAAGATCCCTGGTCTCTAGGGTCTGTTCCAGAGCCACTGTATGAACATGGCTCTGAACATTTATTTGAAACGCTGCCGTCTACAGCTTTCTGCCACAAGCTGTGAAAATGCTGAACTATTAGAGTTTGTCCTTTTACTGTTCTTTCCGTTTGTTGTTGTTTTGTATATTAGATTTGTCCTTTTATCTGCTTTTGTTTTCAATTGTCTATCTATTTTTACAAATTCCAGAAACTCTGTCTCGTTTTGTGGTATATTTCTGCTATTTCATGTGCAATGAAATGCCAAGAAGAATTACATTTGCTTTAAATGTCTTCATACAAATCTCAAACATGCTACTTGTGTAATCTGATTAGTCAATCAGTTCTTCAAATAACGTTCATCCTGTAAAGTGGGTTTTTAGGCTCTATCCTGACATCTAGTGGCGAGCGTTTATATCTTACACCTTTAGGTCGGACGTGTTGATATATATGAGCTGAGTAAATTTTATGTTATTTTGTATATATATTGCATTGTTTTGAATACAATTCTTGATTCCGCTTTGAACTTTTTTTTTCAGTAGTGATTTTGCGTGAATGTGTTGTCAATAAAAAAAATCCACTATATCCACATCAGCGCAAAACTGAAACCTGAAAACTCGACTTCCTTCCCAGCGCTTAGGGACGACCCTGAAGGCAGCACGGCAGGCGGCTTGGGCATGCGCATTAGATCATTTTGTATGCAAACCGTTCGAAATCGACGGATGGTTCAGAGGAAGCTGGCATTTGTTAAATTTCTTTTTTTTTGTGGCAGTTGTGAATAATACAGTTTTTTTGATTGGTAAGCCATTTACAGATGCTGTGTTTATGTAAGTTAACAGCCGACATTTAGCATCTTTTGTACATTTCTACGTATTACTCCTGCTAGTATGAAATTGCAACCGGCTGATAAAATGTGTGTGTGTGTTTGAGCTCGTTTTAAATGACATTCGGGTTTCATTTATGTCCGTCTTTGTATATTCACCAAACTGTGATGTGTGTTTTCCACCGTCTCTGTCAGTGTTACCGTTTATAACTGCTTTTAACTCAACGCTTGCAATGAGCGGTTAAGCTACAACTCGAGCCTTACGTCACTCCGTCCACGGTACGTACTGTACAGGCTTAGAATCACTCTGCTGTTGTTTGGGCTGCTGATAGTAAAATTATATACATTCATCGTTTCCCCTCTGAAGCAGGGTTCATACAGCCACTAAAACTGACCCAGTTCCGGTAAATTTATAGACGTCTGCTGTTTAATTTTCTTTGGGGACATTTCCAAGTTAATTGGTTTTTTTTTTTTTTTGCTTGTGACCTAAAAAGAGACAATTAACCTAGTTTTGGGAGATATTTCACACTTAATGTTGCTCTGAACATTTTAAAACACATCAACATCATTGGACGGTTTTTAAAAAAATGGATTTCCTGCTTTCACAGTTTGTTTTTCCACCACCTTCTCCATCCATCCTCCCTCACACACTGCCATTTTCTGCCTCCTGTCTGATTCCTTCAGGTGTAACATCAGATATGGCCCGTGGGCACCAGAAGTTTCAGTCTCAGCAGAAAAATGCCAAAAAGCAGGCGGAAATAAAGAAGAGCAAAGGCCATGACCAGAAGGCAGCAGCCAAAGCTGCCTTGGTGTACACCTGCAGGGTATGCCGGGTATGTCAATTATATGCATCAATCTGGGCACATGCTGAGCGTTTGTGTTCAAATTGCTTTTAAAAAGAAAAAAGGAGAGTCTCAGTTATTAAAAAAGCACTCCCCGCTGAGCATTACCCAAACCATCTACGGCTTACAGAAGTGTTTGTGCCTGCATCATGTTGCATCACAAGCTTTGTTGAATTGGGATTTCATACGGTAGACAGTCGTCACACGGTAGTGCAAAATTGTAAAAGTGGGAGAAATATGGTGAATGGTTTTGAAAGATCTGAAAAGTGTGGCTTGTATGTGTTCAGCCCACTTTCTTCTTCTTCTTTTGATTTTATTGACTGTTGGAAGAGGTGTACGGAGCCCCGTGCCGGAAGTAAAACAGCGAGTGACTGAGGGTCATTGCGCGTAACGGAAACCCT
>CAEFZX010018895.1:0-31186 GCA_903066825.1 Alfaro cultratus | reverse complement strand
TATTATTATTATTATTATTATTATTATTATTATTATTATTATTATTATTATTATTATTATTACTATTATTATTATTACTATTATTATTATTATTTCTACACATTCTTCTAATATTGCTTGGCGCATCACGAGGGGCTGAGATGCCTGCTGAGGACGCAGTAGAAAATTATTGGAACCTTGCTCCGTACAGTTACGTCACTCACATGCGACGGCGTTACCGTTCGCTCCGGTTGCAAACCAGAGCATCGCATCTCCGCGCATCGCTTGTTTGATTGTTTTTGTCAGGGAGTTCACTGAAACAACAAGCCGCAGTGGGAAGCGTGAGGCGAGCTCAGGTAATTGTTTATAGATGGTTTATGTTTGCAAATGACTTGTTGAGAAGTAGTTCGTTCTTTGGGGGCTTCCAAACATTTAAGAGAGAACAGGCAGCAGGCGGTGGGACGGAAATGGTGCAGAATTCGGAGCTAGCAGGATGGCTAACGTTAGCTTGGAGAAGGACCGATGTTCATTTAGCAGCTGCGAGCTTTTGCCGTAATTTAAAACCTATTAATCTTTCTTTTTCAGACAGTTTATTGTGTCTTGGTAGTTTTAAAAGTAGGTGACCTTCAAGTACTAAACTGAAAACTTTATGCACACTTAGCGCTTAAAAGCACGAAACACGAAAACATCAAAGGGAATATTAGTGTTATGTAATGTGGATATTGTTAGGGTTTTTTTTAGATGTCGTTAGAATTTCAGATTTAAATTTGATTCAGTTTTAAAGTCATGCAAACTACAAATAAAGTTAGATTTGAATTGCCCCTGCCCAATAAGAATATTCCCTCAGTTCATTTGAATAAAATTGTCAGCAGCTAATAAATCGACATAAGTTGATTGTAAGTTAGTTTATCCAGATATTTTACAGGTTCCATGTGTAAAAAGTTCTTTCTGTGTATTTACACCAAGTTCCATCGGTCCCAGGTCAATTACCCCACATTGTCTCTTCTTTTGTTTACTTATTCTAAAACTAACAATTTCAATTGCATTTCAATTCATTGTAGTTAAGTTGCTGTGAAATATCCCAATGAATTATGTTTCTTGATAATTACAATCATAAATGCTCAAAACTGAAACAACCTACCACCTGCTTTAGAGTGTGTAAGCTTTGTAGTAATCTAATAAAAATCGTTGCATTTGTTGTTTGGCATAAGAAAACTTTATGGGATCCAGTTTGAAACTTGTGTTACATGAACGGGTCAAACTTGGACAAAATTATTTTACACTTATGTTGCATTCTATTAAATACTGTTTGTGATATGATACGGTAAACCTTTTGTTTAATTGACTAGAAACCACAAAAGGTTAACCTCAGAGCTTCACGGAGGATGTGGCAAGTCAACAAACCCTCTTTTTAGGTCTTGGTGCCCTGCATTTTATGCGTTTCCCTTCTGCCACACATCTGACTTGAATAAGTACTTGATTAACAGACTTGTGCAGCTTGACGGCATGCAGACGAGGTTATGCAATCATTTGAATATGTTGCTCTGGAGCAGAGACACATCTTAAAAATGAAGGGCAGCGTTCCCTGAGGACTGGAATTGAGAAACACTGGTTTAGGTGAAGACTCCAGTACCTCTTGAAGTAATAAGAAAGCAGTTTATTTGCAGTCAAAACTCACTTTGGTTTGTGAGCTTCAGTAGGCTACAAGCTGGAACGTCTTTGACTACATCACCAGATTTTTTATTATAAGTAAAGCAATCTGGATTGCATTTTTGCTTCCTCCAATATCTTAGACACCATCATCTGTCTCAGCTTTGGGCAAATGCTGAAGTGGCAACCTGTCCTGCTATCTGGATATCTCACTTTCATTCAGAGTGCTTTCATGACATGTGCTAGTTATTTAACCTCTTTGCTATTTTTGATAATTTCATAGTTTGGTGGTACAATATCTGCAGACCAAGTGTCTATTCATATAGTGGGTTTTGACAGCCTTGGATTTCATTTCTGGTTTTTGTTTTGTTTTATTTTTTACTCATGATCTACTGCAAATAAATCTGTTAACTACATTTGCTTAATATTGTCTATCATCAATTTGTTGCTCAGAGTTTTTAGTTGGTGTGATCAGGAGTCACAATCAGTCATGGTTCATGTCACTGAACCAGGAAAGAGACGGAAAGGTTTAGAATTTAACATGAATTAAATGTTACATGCAGGTATTTGACTACTAACTTACACAAATAAGTACTAATCTACAACAAAAGCTAACCTGACATGCAGTGGTTTAGATACATAGACAGGAAATGATTTGTTCACAAATGGGAACGACAAGTTTGATCAGGCCAGCTGCTCTATCTTAGGACGATAGATTGATCCAAACATGGATCAGAGCCGAAATAAACAGAAAGGTGATGTATTAATTATTTTTTTTAAGTGTATAATCTATTTATACGTAAGGGTTTATTATGGCTCGCTGTTTCTATCACTCATGACAAAATCCATCTACAAGGATAAATAAGCAGATAATACAAATTGTTATTGTAATTAAATAAAATTAGATGTGCCGTTAGAAATGGACCCGGAGCTTTCTATGTTACTGACCTCTCCAGACCGAACCAAAACCTGGATTTTCAAAATAAAAGGAGCGTGTTCCGATGTGCGTTCGGAATTTAATTTTGTATCTTCTGTTGTTTTCCGCACGACCTTTCGGGAAATCAAAAGAGCTGGGTGGAGCAAAACGCCTAAGCGTGCCAGTCGGAATGTGAAATATGTCATTAAGAAGACGCTTCCTGATGATCAGAGTCGATCTTTTCCCCCTTATTGTTTAATTTTACTGTGAGACCCGGAGCTCAGTGAATGTCCTCTGCCTCGCTCAGAGAGTTGAGCAGTGTTTATATCCGTAGGGGGAAAAACTGGTCACATGACCCGCAATAGAAACCTAACTTTTACCAAGAAGAGAAAACGAAACTTAACTTTCTCCCACGTTGGCCCCTGTTTCTTTCTTTTTCCAGTTTCCCCTCATGTTCTGTGTGTAGCAGCTCAGCAGCGCATGGTGCAACATTACCGTCATCCATGCAGTATTTATAAGCGGGCTTTGGAAAGCGGCGGACTTTACTGACCTGACTCTGAGATGATCCAGCGTGTTTCACTGTTCATGTAAGCTACCTAGCGCCGAGATTTTATTGTTCTGTGTGTAGCCGGGGCATCTTGTCCCAGAAGTGTGGTGCTGCGAACTCTTCTTCCATGCCCATATATGGAAGACGCGGTGATAGAGTGCAGAGTTTGTTAGGGAGATAGGTAATCAGCAGTTATATTTAAAAGCAGGTAGATCACTGAGGAGATCAGATCCCAGGCTGACGTCATACTGAGGTATGTTTAACATGAAGCATGTAGTGGCTTTAGAATTATTTCTGATGTCTCCACTTGATTGTTGTAGAGGTAACATACTTCTGGAGAGTGAGGTACAGAGCACCATTGATTGTTTCACTTTAGCTGAGGTAAAGGCAGTTTCTTATTATCTGGCTGCTTAAGGTGCTTGCCTTGTCTAATTTGACCTCTTTTCTGTGTAGGTTGGCCTGCTACTGTTTCAGTGTTAGTTTTTGTTTAAATTTCTGTTTTGTTTGGTTTGGTTTAGGGAAGGGGAGTTTTTCTATTATCTAGCCTTCTGGCTTGTTTTAAAATAAAAAGGACCAATTCTGTCTCTGGGTCCCAAGCTGTTTTATCTAGACTGAGGAGACTAGTGGAAGGGGAGTTCTTCTTTTCTTTGCTGTATTCACTAGGGATTTTTGGGTGAGTGTGTTTTTTTTTTTTTGGTGAACACTTAGGTGCATTTAGTTATATTTGTGTTTTCCTTATCATTCCTCCCCCAAAACAGCCTAATTTTATTTATTTAGGTTTTAACTATGTTCATCAGCTATAAGGTTCCCAGGGCCAGTATAGATTCCTATTTTTAGTGTGGTCATTTTGTACAATAAAATAAATTGACTAATTATTGTCCATAGGTATTTGTGAATTCAATAAACTGTATCTAATTTGCAACAGTGCCTCTGGTAATTTTTACAAACTTATCTGTGTGGTCTGGTAAAAAGAGGATTTAGGTTATCCATGCATAACCAAAACTGTACCCAAGGTCACATGTGCTTATTGTTCTTATCTGTAACCTTAGTTTTGTAATAAATTTTTTTTTTGTCAAAAAATTTAAATAACTTGAGCATTGGAAGACTTCTAGATCAGCAAGCCTAAATGTGACCAAACTGTCTTTTTAACCTTCTTCCTCTGATCGTCTGAAGGTGAGATTCATAATCACATGTACTAGTAGCGGGAGGCCTTGGTCATAGACTGCTGTGCTTCTACAGCCATACTGCATAGAGTATGCAGATGTTGATTCATCAGTCTTTGTTCACAGATTTGGCCTGGCTGTAAGCATAGAGACATGTTCTGTCTGAAAAATACATAGTTGTATTTTTGGCTGTCACATGTTGCTTTGCATCAGGATCAAAGTGAGTCAGCTCCAGCCCATGTTTGGCTCCCAGGCTGCTGCCCCCCCTGTCGCTGCTTGTTACTCTGATGAACCAACACTGCATTGTGCTCCATTATTATGGGCCTGCTCGGCTCGGTGCTGACCACACCACAGGCGATGAAACCTGACTCAGTATTGGGTGTCCTCTTGTTGTCGCTGGCTGATGCAGACATCATTGAGTGTTGTCGGGTATGACACTGGACGCAGAATCGATATTTATAAAAATTCGAACCGTGTAATTTGAAATTCGGATCATAATCCCTGGTGTTTGTTTCGAGGCAGAGAAATGAAATGTCCGTACAGAAAATTAAAAGTTTCTGGATTATCTGTTATGTTTCTTTGACTCTCCATTAGAGAGATGTCAAGCCACAGCATTAGTTTATAATGCTAGAAATAATAAAGAGCTGCTACAAGCAGTTTTGAATTATTAAACCACTCGCTTTTACCTCGGGATTACCTTTCACCGTGACACAGAGTGATGACATGTCCCTCTGCAGTCTCTTTGCTGACTTACTGTGTTATAATATGAAAATAAATGCAGCACAGATTAATCTCTGCATATACTTTTCCACTGTCTGTTTAAACCTTCTCAGATTATCCACTCTGTTGTGTGCTGCATTTCAGGGCAGCAGTGGTGTCCTTGGAGTATAGGTTGTCCGACTTGTCCAAGGACACTTAAGCAGGCTGAAGGGTTGCTCACTGATGTGACAGTTTCTTTTAACCTGTCTACTTATTATGTCTCTTCTGACTTTGTTTTTCACTTCCAGAGTGTGTCCATCCTGAGCCAAGGCTCCATCCTCTGTTTTTCTGTTGGAATCCAAGTGCTTGGCGTGATCCTTAAGCTGAACAGAGAGCTGCTCCGGCCTCCCTTTTTAACTCAACCCCTGCGCTATGAGCAGAGGTAGAGGAGGGCCTTACAGAGAACATTTCAACAGACGCCCACCTTCCCACCCACAGGCCAAGGAGAACTACTACAGACCAGTTCAGGCCCAATTTTTTCAGGGAGAAAACCCAGATCTGATCCAAAACCTAAATTACTACAACTATCCTGGAGGGGCCCTTCAGCCGCCACCTCCTCTGCTCCCATCGGCTCCCCCTATAACAAGCTACATTAGATTGGCTGCTGCTTCTGACTACATACATAACCAAGGTCAGAGCAGCAGCCCAGCTCCAAATTCCTTCCTTTGTAAACAAGCAGAATTTCTAAGAGGGCAGAGCACCGAGGCGCCACAATTTAGATCCAGCCAACGAGACGGGGGCGCACCATTCAGCAGGTCACCTAGTTCTACATACCAGTCACCATCAGGCTATATTAGATATTCAAACCCAGGCAGCAGTCCTAGAGGTCGAGGGGGCTACTGCCCTAACCAGATTTTTCGATATTCTTCAGGTACAAGAGCAACTGGAGGGGCCCCGGGCCCTCGATTACAAAATCAAAACCAGTTTCAAGGTAAAACCAGCTATAATCAGTCATCCAACAGACAATGTTGGCCCCAGACAGAGTCTTTCTGTGACCGTTTTCAAAATCTGTCTCTTCAACAAGATCAGTCTATCCGAGGTAGAGAGAGATTTGACAGATACTCTTTTCCCAGCAGCTCAACAGAGTCAAGGTTCGAAAGAGTTAACATCACCTTTACGCCAGACATACAGGAGCAGGTGCACAGAGCTTTGGCTGCTTTGAAGTCAGGTGAGAGGATTTCTGCTAAAGTATTAGCCAAAAAAATTCATTTACCCAAAAAGACTGTAAACAAGGCTCTCTACTCTTTGGAGCGGTCACAAAGAGCTTATAAGCAAGAAGTCCTACCTCCTCTGTGGAGTTTGTACAGGGCGGAAGGAGATTACGTCTCTGACAGCAAAAGTCCAGCTTCCAATCTGTGTTTTGGTCCAGAACATCCACAAGCAGCTGAAACAAAGGTTGACCCAGAAAAGGAAAACAAGGGGCAGGTCAAAGAAGAGAACTCTGATACAGAATCAAATTCTTCTTACAGCTCATATTCAGAGTCTTCTGACACTGAAAAAGCCCAGTCAGCAGCAGAAAGTCAGAACGAAAAATATCGTTCAAACACAACCAGCTCCACCCATCAGGAGCCTAATTGTTCCATCATGGCAAACTGCAAAGAGTGGATTTTACAATTTCTTCTAGATGTAGGAGAGGCAACTGCTCTTGTCATAGCCAAAAATCTGGGTCTTAAAAATGCCAAGCAGGTCAACCCCACCCTTTATGCTTTGGAGAAGCAAGGTGAAGTCAATAGGGATAGTGACGTTACTCCTCCAAAATGGATGCTTTCTGCACACCGCAAAGAGAGGATGGAAAGGAGCTTAAAAATTGCAAAGAGTGCCTCTGTTTTTGGGAGTCATATGGGAATGGAAATCTGTAAAGAGGAGGATACTGCAAGCGCCGATTTCCTATCGACTTTACCTCCTATACCAGGACTTGAGCCTTTGCCACTGTTGGAGGATTTGCTGCCAGAGCAAAGTCAAAGTACTGAGGTACAACAAGATTCATCCTTTTTAATATTGTTATATTTTTACTTTCAAGGAATATTCCAGAGTTTCCATAGTGAGGTTCTGTTGAAAGGTTAAGATCTCTTTTGGAGTTTTCCTTTGGAACAAATGTTAAGTTGATCCTATGGAAAATTAGTCAGAGGCCAAAGCAAAACATTGCCTCGCCCTCTTAAAACAAGTTTCAAGTTTGTCATAGATGTTTAATTTTGCCTATTTTAGTTAATTTTTACTAAATTTATTAACTAAAACCTAACTCTCTGTTCCTCATTTCAATAGCTACCTTCATTGTTGAGTGAGGACAAAGCTCCTGGTGAGCAACTGTGGGCCTCTGATGAAATCCCAGAGTACCTCAATGCAATCCGGCGAGAAACCGATGCAAAGAAAATGGCAGAACAGCAGGGCGGTTCTGTGGGAACCGTAGCTGTGTCGGTGGCTGCACCACCTCCTCAAAATCTGTGGGCCAAATTACAGGAAGTGAGACTGAAGAACCCGGTCAGTGGCCTAATGGAGTATGCCCAGTATCTGGGCCAAAACTGCGAGTTCCAGCTCCTCGACCAGTCAGGACCATCTCATGACCCAAGGTTAGTCAGTCGACCTTGTAGAAGGCGTTGCCTTCTACAAAAACAATTTAATTACTTGAATATGCCTGAGTTAGAGTTGAAAAAATAAAGTCTGGATTGATGCTCGTTATCACCAGGAGCAATGTGAGATCCATCATTTTAGTTTTGTGTTTACACCTACATTTGTTTATTGCTTTGAAGTACCTCTTAAAATCTTTGGAGGGAAAGCCTACCTCCCAAGAAGTGCAGCCAAGAATGAAAATAACTTAATTGTAATTCATCATAGGAGCCGGTGTTGTCAGTTAATCATTTATTCAGGGTTTTTGCATAGTCTGGAATGAAAAATGTTTATACTTTTCAGTCAGAAAAATTGTGCACTTTTAAACTAGCCTCTATCATGATATCCCAGTCCATTTTGGTAGATAAGAGTTGCGATTTTGAAATAAAGCTAGTCTAAGTTACTTCACAAACAGAACTGTGAAATGATGCAATACCATGTTTAAAAAGCCAGAAGCCAATATCAGTGACTTGTTGGTTTTGTATCTATGAAAGCTATAGATAAGATAGATAAGCAGATTATTTTGATCTCATAATTCTGAGAAAACATCTTGAATAACTAATAACATTTCAGTCTGGAAAAGCATTTAAATGCTGTATGTGTGGTAACTCTTCATGTCGATAGTTTGGGTGTCTAACGTGTTTGTGATTTTCTTTTTTCTGCTCTGGTTAGATTTCGCATGCAGGTAATGTTGAATGGGAAGCTGTTTCCCATTGCAGAAGCTTCCAGTAAGAAGGTCGCTAAGAAGGATGCTGCAGCCGCTGCACTGCGCATACTTATCGGAGAGATTCAGGGAGGACCAGGGCCGCTGGAGGAGGGAAATGCTGCCGGAGTTGACCAAATGTTGGATATACTTCCAGACACAAGCGTGAGATTTTGTTAAAATAATTTCTTGTGTATAAATCTAATATATGGGTTCTGGATACTAAATATTTTCAAAACTGTCCTTAAAATGTTGTATCTGAAGTTCTTTTCCCCCTGTCTCTTCACCAGAGTTCAGTTGAAAATATATCGGGAACCTTTGGGTCGAACAGTGTCGAAGTACCAGGGGAAGGACCTCGACAGCTGCTGTCCCGGTCTCTTCCTGGTGGGAAAAATCCAGTGTCTGTCTTAATGGAGTACAGCCAACGCAGTGGAAACTCCATTGAATTCATCAACACTGGGCAGGCAGGCCCACCACATGATCCAAGGTTCTGGCTCCTTCATTTCTATTTGAAGCAGATCTTCCTTCCGAGTCCGGAGGTTAACTTCTTTTGCAGTCACACATTTCAGACTCATAAAAGCAGCTATCTGTTAAATCTGTTCTTAACACGTTAGTCATCTGATGAAGACAATACCACCTTTATCTATCTTGTCTTTTCTGTTTAATCCATCCCTTTAAGCTGAGATGGAATGCCACATTTCATCCTCTCTTTGCTTGCTGCCTTTTCTTTCTAAAAAAAACAAAAAACAAAATTAAGGTATCATAAGCTATAGAGGTACTGTGAGTCTAACTCATTTGTTTAAATATTTGATGCAAACAGGAGTTTTTTATGTTATTGATTACCCCATTTTAACCCTTTATGTCCTATTTCCAGATTCATGTTCAGAGTGAAAGTTGGAGACATGACTTTTGCTGAGGCCTCCGCTCCAAGCAAGAAGGCAGCACGTCAGCTGGCAGCAGAGGAGGCAGTTAAAGAGTTAATGGCTGACGGAAAACTGCAAGTCAGCAAGGTAACAAATACAGGACGTTACAGAGCTCATATTATTATTCTCATAAAGTTGTAGAAAAGTTAAAATCAGGGTTGGTTTATAAAACAGTTTTGAATGTCCCATACACCACTGTTCAATCTGCCATCTGAAAATAAAAAAGGGAATTGAACAACTGCAAACCTACACGGGCATTTTTGTAGAAGCACCCAAGAAGAGTTATAGAGAGCATCCACTCTGGTGGAAAAATGTATCAATGTGACAATTTATTGGTTGTGCTTCATGCAAATCTAGAAGTAGTTAGAGGAAATCAATTGGAAGTTCATGTTTACATTTTGCCTCACGCCAAATGTAAAATAAAAATTGTGTGGTGGAAAAGTAAATCTTGTCGTTCCCTTTGACCATTTCATCCACAAGGTGAAACATGATGGTGGGAGGTAATAGATAAAGCTGAATCCAGAAAAATCCTGGGAGAAAACCAGTTAGATGTTGCCATAAACTGGTTTTGAGGTTCACCTTTGTGCAGGACAACATCCCTAAACATTTAACCAGAGCTGCTTTGAAAAGCTGAGAATCTTTCATAGGACACTTTCCATACGGTATTTTAAAGGAATAATGATACAAAACTTAATTCTCTAGATGTGCATTCCTCATAGAGACATATGAGGTATGCATGTGAGTCTATGCATAGGAGTTTGCCTAGAGACTCTTGTTTACCTCTGCCTCTAAAAATGCCTGGAGGCAGAGGTAGTGGCTTCTACACTATATATACTTATATATATATATACTTAATGTAAATGCATGCCACACTTCTCAGATCTTTTCCTTCCACTTCGCAATTATGCACTACTTCTTCTGAGTCTTGCATAAAATCAGAGACAAATACACTGAAATTTCTAGATGGTACAATGAAAAACTCTGAGGGGTATAATTGCTTTATAAGGCACCAAACACTGTAATAAATTATATTTATTAAGGATATGATGAAATCTGTTCCCTTTGCTGACTTTTTCACATCTCCTCTGCCTCACCCCTCATTTCTCTCTGGTTTCTTCCAGCCTCAGTTGCCCCTCGGTCCGTCCTTTGAAGGAGAAGGAGGTGTTTTCAGAGCAACCTGTCCTTCTTTGCCTCCTCTAACTGCAAGTGAGTTGCAAGCTGCCCATGAGGCAGGGGTCGGAGACCTCATCAATCACCTGAACAACAACGCCGTGTCAGGTCTCTTGGAATATGCCAGAGCTCGGGGCTTTGCTGCGGAGATCCGCCTGGTGAGCCAGTCTGGACCCCCACATGATCCCAAGTAAGAACAAACTTTTTTGTTTTCAGTTTTTAAAAGCTTTAAAAAAAAACATTCAATCAGAGAATGTAGGTTTTTTGTTTCCTAGATCTAGGTTTAGCTATACGTATTTCTTTATAGGACTTTGAAAGGTTCTCCTTATTGCCTTTACTCCCTGCTCAGGTTTACCTATCAGGCGAAGCTGGGCGGCCGGTGGTTTCCTCCAGTTTGTGCCTCGAACAAGAAACAGGGGAAACAGGAAGCAGCAGATGCGGCGCTGCGGGTTTTGATTGGGGAAGCTGAGAGGGCAGCACGCACTGGAGAGCTTATCCCAACTGAGGTATCTACAATTATGACACATGAATTATTTAACCCAAAAGTAAAAAATATTCTCCATCTTCACAGGAGTTGATATTGAGTCAACATGGGACTAAAGCATCATGTATTGGAGTATAGAAATAAAAACAAGTTGTGCAGAACTTGACTTCTTTCTTTCAAAATTAAATATATTAACCCACAATACCTGGGTGGGGAATAACTTGCTAAACTTTTCATTTATTCTTTAATGGATAGTTTATAATTGTTTAACTTGGAAGCTGTTATAAGAATGAAAATGTGCAATGTTGTGATCTGACATAAAACCACCCTTAATGGATAAATGTGGATGAGTTTAATCACTGTAGTAATTAAACTTTATGTACTCTTGATAATTTTACATATTTAAAGAGAATTGACCCAAACACTGGACCCTGTGCTACTCCACAGGTTTACATTGAAATTTATTATAAACACACTGGAATCTCCCAGGCAGTACATTCCCACCTGTGATCCCAGCTACATGTTTGAGCCTTTGCAGCTGAATGCTTTGACTGATTTTATAAAAAGTAGTGCTGAGATGATCCAACAGGACAAGTGCAGACACATCCATTATCTCTGAGGCCCTGAGAATACTATCAGTGACTTTCACCAGTGTTGTTTCAGAAACAAACATGTTATAGTGTAATTAGGGTTGAACGTACAGGTTGAGACTAATAGTTTTGATGACTCAGAATGCTTATTGCAAATCTGGTTCTGCAGTTATTTCTTCGGCTACTACACATACCGATAACCCATTTAATATCAGAAGGATGCCAAGGATTAGTCATCACTGGAGAATGGGTAGCTCAACACAACTGTGACTCTTTAAGTCTAGCTAGGATCAATCGTGTTTTTCTTCGTTAATGATGAATAGTGTGCTGCTTAGTTACATTCAGAAATCACATAATCTGCAAAAATAAATCACTATTAATTTCACAACTGTACCATATGAATGCGGTTACATCTTCATGTGGAACCACTAGAAATGACCAAACAGCAGATCTTTACCTCCAACAGGTTACCAAAAGTGATGTAATGCCTGTTGACATACTGTAAATAGATTTTCTGATCTGGCCCATTCAAGTAAAGGCTTCATCTTCTTTTTTTAAGCCTACCTGATTCCATTCTCTTTGTCTGCACTGTAAGTGAATGAATCATATTCACAGATTTCTGCACAGGAGAAGCAAAGATGTGTAAATAACCTGATAATAATTTGTCTGAAGTAGGTTAATGGGCTGTGTGTGTGTGCATGTGTGTCTTCAATACACAAGAAATGAATTGTATGTAGAAAAAACTATAGCTTAAATAGCTGAGTTTCTTTCTTTCCAGCTACCAGTAAGTGGCAGCACTTTGCACGACCAAATAGCCATGTTGAGCCACCAGCGTTTCAACGCCCTGACCACCCGCATCCAGCACAGCCTTCTAGGACGGAAGATTCTGGCCACCATCGTCATGAGAAGAGGGGAGGGACTGGGAACTGTTGTCAGCCTTGGAACTGGTAAATCCCTCACCCAAAACAATCATCGGGTTGGATGTAAACAAAGTGTTGTCCCTGCATTTTTGTCTGTTTCTTCTTTGCTTAGAGAAATGTAGTGTAACAAATAAAACAGAACTGGGTCACAGAAGAACTGAGAGGCGTTTGGTTGTCGTGTCGGTTGACACTGATTGTGTGTTTTTTTTTTTTTGTTTGTTTTTTTTTTCTCTATCAGGAAATCGTTGTGTCAAAGGGGAGGAGCTGAGCCTCAAAGGGGAGACAGTAAATGACTGCCATGCTGAAATCATCTCCAGGAGAGGATTTATTCGGTAGAAATTGATACCATACTTCTTCATTGATGTTTCTCCCTCATTTCTAAAAATACTCTCTCCTCTCCCAGAACCAGCCTGCATGACTTTATTTTGAGATGTAACCCGCCATCTCCTTTCTTCTCAGGTTTCTGTACAGCGAGCTGCTCAAGCACTATGATGGAGCAGACGACAGCATTTTTGAGCCCGCAGAGGAGAACAAACTCAAGATCAAACCTGACATTACCTTTCACCTCTACATCAGGTTGGGAAATCTTCCAAAGCCTTTTAGTCTGGCACATTTGTGTTTCATTCTGAATGCCTCTTACTTTGATTTATGTTTTTTCTGTCCCTTCTTCCACAGCACGGCACCTTGTGGGGACGGAGCTCTGTTCGATAAGTCATGCAGTGAGGCAGGAGATGACATCGAGGGCCACAAGCCGCTTTTTGAGAATGCAAAGCAGGGCAAGCTTCGTACTAAAGTGGAGAATGGTGAGACAAAAATGTAAAATTAAACAGCCTACTTGGAAAGCTGCAATGGACAGAAAAAGTCTACTCTAGTTAACTTACCAGGTTTTTGTGGTGTTAAAAATGAGTCCAATAGAAATAATTCCTGAATACTCCCTGTTTGGGTAGACCTCTATTGGTGTGGTATGTCTCTATTGTTGTGGTATATTCATTACTCTACAGGTTTCACTCACAATAAGACCTCACCTTGGACTGGTCCGTTCCAAATATTCAATGTTATTCTGATGTAGCCATTTTTTAAATTAGATTTTCTGTTGAAGGATGAAGTCCATTTTCAGCTTTCAAACTTTTAAAACTTTTCATGATTCGTTTCACCTTTACTACAGGTTCCAGCTCTAGCTGCAGAAAATCGGCCATGAAGCACGATTCTTTCCCTACCATGATTCACTGTTCATCTGTTTTGCAGATGAACAGTGTTGTTTTTGTGGCAAACATGCTTCTTTTTAGAATCATGGCCAAAATGTTTTATCTTTGTTTCATCAGATCATACTACATTTCCCATATGTCTTTGCAGAATTTAGCCTTGCTTGGCTGTTTTTGTTTCAAAGACGTCTTCTATATTATTGTGGGATACAGTTACATGTTTTTTTCACAGAAATGCAGTTTTTCATCAGTTTTGGTTGGATGTCCAGCTCCTGGCAATTAAATTTTTACCCATATGTTTTCTCCTTTATGACTGTATTAAGTTTTTTCAGTGTTATATATTATGCTTTGGAAATTCTGTTATTCCTTTCTCCTGACGTTTTTTTGACATTAAAATTCTCTTTGATGCTTAAGAGGCTCTTTCCAGATCACAGCATTTTCTCAGAGGTGCAACAAAGGAAATGTCAGGAAAACCTTCTAGATTGGCTGAAGTTTATTTTGGATTTTTCTGAACACAGGGGGTGTTCAAATTTATGCTGTCATGTTAGTTGAGCTTTTTGGTTTTTGTTTTACCCCTAGAAGATTTCAGTTTGTGTTTGACTTCAGCTGTACAGGTTATTTGTCAAATTAAGGGTGGAATAATGTATCCAGGTCTCATATTTTACATCACAAAAACATGCTGTTTTAACAGGCAGCTATAGCCCTTTTATATCTACTGTGACATTTTAATCCTATCAAAGTCCTGCTTCTGGTTTGTTTGAAGGAGATACAGCTTCTCTCTTGTTGTTTGCAGGTGAGGGGACCATCCCAGTGGAGTCAAGTGCCATTGTCCCCACCTGGGACGGCATCCAGCATGGTGAAAGGCTGCGGACCATGAGCTGCAGTGATAAGATTCTGCGCTGGAACGTGCTGGGCCTGCAGGGGGCACTACTCTCTCATTTCTTGCACCCTATCTACTTAAAGTCCATCACCCTGGGTAAATCATGCTGCTGGACAGCGATTGTCACCATCTCAGACAACTATTTATAAGATTTAACAGTAAATCAGATTTCTCCCACTCTGACAGATTTATGTCTTTGATCATGACAGGCTATCTGTACAGCCATGGTCACCTGACACGTGCGGTCTGCTGCCGGCTGGCCAGGGACGGCGAAGCCTTCTCCCAGAATCTCCCTCCTCCCTTCACCCTGAACCACCCTGAGGTGAGTATCCAAGTTGTTCTCAAAGTCAGGACACGGACATAAATCAGAAACATGGAGGTCATTCTCACTAAATTAATTCATTAAGCTGCCAGCACTCCTATTTGTGCCTTCACAGCTGTTTTTCATTGTTCGTCGTATGTAAATGGGACTCATCCATCAATTAACAAAAAGCAGAAGGATTCCTGTTGTGCTGCCAGGATAAAAGTCCAAAATCCAGTAGCTGGCAGTTAAACTCATCGCTTGTATCCTTCTGTTTGCTAAGCCTGTCATACATATCAATTAAGATCTAATGGGCACCACTATTAACAATTAACTACCACCCCACATTTATTGGCACCCCTGAATTTTTTAAAGCAAAATAAATGAATATTTTATTGCTGTGGTATAATCCTAGAAAGAAAAAAAAAAATATATTTTTAATTTTAGTGCATTTATTCAACAGTTGAGGGAAAGATACATTAAAACTTTTTTTTTTTTTTTTTTTTGTACATTTTTGAATGAACATTGTTCATCAGTGTTTACTGTTAATAGTTATACAAAGTATTTTTATTTGTTTGCATCCCACAGAATAAGATGGGAAGAAGGTTTTGTCCTTTAAAGTCTGAATTATAGGTAGAGTGCCTTCTCCAGTGTGACGAAAATAAATATAATTAATTTTTTAGAAATTAAATTAAAATCTCTTTATACATCTTCTTTCTCAAAAGAAAGAAGACACTTCATAAATGCTTTATGAGCATTTTTTTTTCTGTCGTAAACATAAAAATATTGTAAACAAATTTGATAATCCAAAGAAAGTGCAGCTAGATGGGATTTGGGAATGAAATGACAACAGATTTTAACTTGCCTCTCAAAAAGGTCAGAAAAAACACGCTGTGTATTCAGAATGTTAAACTTGAGACAGAACTGGAAACAATGGATACGTCTCGGGTCAGTTACAGTTCAACTCTGAAGGATTTTTAAAAATTTTATTTTAGTTTATTCTGCTTTTTGCCAACAGCAGAAAATTTCATCCTCTCCTGTAACATTTCATAAGGCTGGAAGATGCACACTGAGGGATTTCTGACCATTCCTATTAACACGATCTCCACAAATCATCTCTGACACTTTCCTCTTCGGCTCACTATGCCCTGGGGGGCTTTTGCTCATGTTCGTCTACTGTTTCTCGGTAGAGCCACCTAGAGGAAAATCTGAGAGCTCCCAGCGGTGCTTAGCATGTTTATGTTTGTGATGGTAGAATGGAAAATGGTTTTCTCTGTTATGACTCCCAGTCAACCAGTTGGCATCTAGATTGTGTCTTAATTGTTTCGGAGACTTGGTAATGTTGCACTTGTTCTCAAACTGATCTTTAGCTCCATTTTCTCCCTGCTGACTGCTAGTGGCTTAGAGAAACGTCCCTCTTTGTCACATATTTATACACCCAGTGAAAAGTGGAGTACGAGCATAGCGACTAAAAGAAACTCTAATCGGTTTAAAGCAAAGCATCACAAAAAGATTATATTTATTTTGTACTGAAAGTGTTGTTTGAAGTACAAATAATTATTCCCCTGGTGAGTTTAGCAATTTATTCTTAACATGGGATGTTTAGCCCACCCCCCAATGAATTAAAGTACTTGACTATAGATTGTTTTTATTCTTTAATTTTCAGTGTTATGTTATATTTCTGTAAAAAGATACATTTACTTTAGGCCTCTTTACCAGGAGTGCCAATAAAATGGTAGATGTAACAATCTGTTTGGATGTTTATATCTTTTTTGTTATTTTACATTGACGAACAAATTAAAGTTGTGTTGTTTCTCCATGTCTGACCAAACTTGTCAAGCTATTGTTATATTTTAGCACGCTGTACTGATTTAGAGTTATCAAATAAATTTGTAGTTCAACGAAAGTATGTCTGGGTTTAAAAAAAAAGAAGCATTTTAAGTTAATTCTGCACTGCTTTTCTGTATTGAACTGGTATCAGCAGATACCAAACCTCAGATATCATTATTGGAAGTGAAAGACGTGTATCCCTACAAAATAGGCTAAGAATTTGTGTTAGAAATTCCTGACTTGCTTTAAATGTTTACATCCAGACCTTTTTTTTTTTATCTCACTGTTTAATTAAAGGTGGGCAGAGTGAGTGTGTACGACTCCACCAGGCACACAGGCAAGACCAAGGAGTCCAGTGTGAACTGGAGCTTTCCAGACCAGCACAACGTAGAGGTGCTGGATGGGACAAAAGGGAAACTAGATGGGTACGTGTCACACGGTTACCTCTCCCGATTGCTGTACACACCTGGTGCTTCACTGTCCCGTAGCCTCCCTTGATCTTTTTTCTTTAGCTAAATCTATCACTGCTTATAATCAGAGCATCATGAAAGCAGAATCATTCTCTGGGCCAGTTACATTTAGGAGTATAGTTGGGTTCCTACGTTCCCATTCTGTTTTATGATTTTGCAAACCTCATTTAAAGATTGTAATAGTGTGGGATGACTAAAAAGACATTAATAGGTTATTGTCTTATCACAATAACCTATGAAATAATATTATCACTGCCCATCCCCTCTGTACTTTAAATAGCTGTTATGGTAGAAGTAATTGTTCATTCTTATACTATTGTCCCAAACATGTTCTCTTTATTTACATGTAAAAATCACTGGTATTAAGATTTTTATGGATATTTGTGCAACATTGCCCACTTACAGTAAAAATTAGACAAATCATGATACCACCACCATCGTGTGGCATTACTGGGATTAGAATCTCATGCTGGAATGCATTTTAATTTATTTCTCATTCATAATGTTGCTTATGAAAAGCAATATTGTGTTTTTTACATTCATCCAAAATTTCATTGTTTCTTGTTTACATGGTATTGGAGAGCAATAGTTTGTTAGAAGGTACCCTGGATTCATACGTTCAAAATAACTTCTTCAAATCAGTTGCACAGTGCAACATTTTTATTTATTTTGGTATTTACGTCATCTGCCTGTGTGACTTTGTTTGCTTTAGTCCTCTTAATAAAAAACATCATGTGTAGTTTTCGTTAAAAAAAAGTGTTTTCCACAACCACCATCTCTCTATTTTATTTATTTATTTTTTTTCATCAGTACAAAGCTAAAGAATCCTCAAATGTTTCTCCCTTCAGGAATAAACAGGCCATGTCCCGTGTGTCCAAGTCCAACCTGTTCTGCCTGTTTCGCTCTCTGTGCCAGAGGTGCGGCCGCACAGACCTCCTCTCTCTGCCCTCCTACGCTCAAGCCAAGACGTCGGCCGTACCCTTCCAACTTGCCAAGCAGCAGTTCTTTGAAGCTCTTTGCATCCACGGCTACGGAGCCTGGATTGGCAAGCCGCTGGAGGAGAAGAGCTTTGAGGTGTCAGAGGGAAACAGAAACAATGGTGGGAGTGTCCCTCTGGGAGTTGGGAACAGTAAAAACGGAGGGCTAGTGGAGTACAAGCAGGCGGAGGCGTAGATCCATGCAGGGGGCTTAACTTCAAAAATCTAATTCATCTGTGGGGAAATGGAAAGAAAGGGTAGATGAGGGGGCGGGGGATGGAGACATAATAAAGTAAAAGTACAATCAAACAGCACAAAGCCAGTGGCCAGAACTGTGTCTTCTGACGGAACATGGTTGAAGGCTGCAGTGAGATTGATGGGAAGGGACGGGACGAGTCAAGGGCAAAGCCTGAAGTATGAATGAGGTCAGAGTTGACAGGACAGAGCTGGGTAGAGGTCCAGGGGCTGTACAGACCACTGTAAACACTACATGCAAGAGGAACTTTCTTCAGTCAGTCTCCATCTCTGTCAGTGCTGCACGTCTCAACTTCAGCAGTTTGTGCGCAGTTCTTTGCATTATGTTCCAGACCTGTAATGTTAATTGTTCTGTTGGAGTTCAGACCATATTATGTTTTCTTTTTGTATTGTTGGAGCTGGTTTGTAAATTATGCTCTGTTTAAGTGGAAACTGCAAAACAATCTGGACCAAGATTATTTCTGCTTAATAAATTGTTTTATTATTGCCATTTGCAACAAAAGAACAAAGTAAATCTGGCCTAGTGGCACTCTGCATTGTAGCAGTGAATATAATTGCAATTAAGGTAAAAAAAAAAAAAGAAACAAAACAGCATAATGGTCTTGCATTAACCCTCCCGTGATCTTGGCGCGTTGCTCAGGAGGAGTGCGGCAAATGTGATGGTGGCAAAGGGATGCGGGGGGTTGTCCTGTTAGACCATCAGTTCCCGAAACCAAACAAAGAAAACCTCGGAAAAGTTCACTCTGGGTAAGTGCAATCCGGCACAGAGTAAAAAAATCCATTTGGTCCAAATGACTCGTCTCCAAAGACCTGGGGATGGTTAAATTAAAGTTAGTGATTTTCTCTGGCTAAAGTTTAGCAAAAATGTGGCTTAGAAGCAGCTTTTGGGAAAGGTTTAAGGGAAAAGCGATCCTTTCAACTCATCTGCAATGAGAATTTGTCAATTTACGATGTGCAGGTGTTATAATGCTTTGACTACTGATACAGATATTTTTTACGACTGGTAACATCTGATGAAAGAAAAAAAAAAACCTCTTTTAAAGGGTCATTAATTATTTATATTGGGGAGATAACTGTCACTATAAAGCAGGGCTTTACTCGCATAAAACCCTGTTTTATAGCGACATAAAATAAAACAAAGTTAATCAAGACAAATACAGTAGAATCTTTCCCAAGTAGATTTTGCCACAAAAGACAAAGTGTGACTGGCTTAACAAAAACAATATTTTTCATATAGATTTCCAAGAAAATGTGGATCCTTACCACATATTTAAGATTTCCAAAACCCAGCTGTTTCCAAATATGGTATGTTCTGTTGAGAGACCTAAACATTAAAACAGCACAACTTTGAACGTGTTGAAAGTATCTCTCTCAATGATTCCTTTCAGATAGCTCCTTGCATCATTTTATTTTTTTTCTGAAATTATTTTAAATACATTACTGGTGGTAGGTGTTTTCCACTCAGTAATGGTGTGCCCACAGAAGAGTGTGAGTAGGAAGGCCTGATTCAACTGGTTTTAGTCCAGAAGTCAATTTCTTGGTGCATTCCCAGTTGGAAGGTGTGGTTCCTTTGAGATCAGATGCCAACTTAGTACTGGTAGCTCACCCTGCTGCACACACTACGCTAATTAAGTTGAAGATTTACTTTAAAACTGCATTCCTTCATTATTGATCATTCATGTGACAGTCAGTGAGTATGGAGATAAAGGTGAAGTATAATTTCGTGTTGGGAATATAAAATAGTGGTTTGCAGGATATAATTCCCTATTTTTAAAGCCGAGTGTTTGACTTCTAAAGATAATTTTCTAGTTAAGTGTTTTTCTTCATTTTAAATTCCTTAGCCTCCGCAAACTGACAGCAGGGTCGTCTTTGTATTTTCATGTTTTCAGTCACTGTTTAAACCTAAATACATCGCATTGGCTCTGACCGGCAGAAACAAAGATTGTTCTTTGTAAATATATATTTACATTAATCTACCTTTAAGGCTGAGTTGCTGGGATTTTATTATTTTTGTTATATTTGATTTGAACAATACATTGACTTAATTTGGTTTAAAGGAGAGAAATACTTGTTTTAAACTTACAATACAGTCCCCAAACTTTAACTGTACATAGGATCAAGTTTTATCAATCAGACACTTTAAGATTGTGGTTGAAGCTTTGGTGTTTTTTGTTTGTTTTTTTTCGCTGATCTGATTTCTACCAGTTTGTTAGTTCCCTGCACATCCTTTGACATCTTGTCTTTATAGTTTCCATTTCCTCAGTTTAGGTAAAAACCTTTGATTGGTCTTATCTGTCCTTTCCTTCAAACATTTACAGAGAAATTACCACGTCTCAGTCTGAAACAAGTACAGTATCACTGTTTCTATGGCTTATGTGGTTTGAGTCTTTCTATTTTTTTTTTTTTTTTTTCCAAATCTGTAATTATTGTTCTCTCGTAATGTTTTTGAAAGCCTCAAATGTTGCTTTCAGCTTCTGCATGGGAAGCGGTTAGATCTTGAAGCGTGACTCTCTCAGGAGGACTGCAAAGTCGGGAAACGTGGCTGTCTGTAAGGGGCGCTGTTTTCTTAAATAAAACTGCTGATGCAATATATACATGAGCTGTACACAAATACATGAGTACACAGACATGCAGTGGGTTTCAGAAGCCTGAGTCTGGTGTCAGAACCTCGTTTAATTTGCTACTCAAATTATTCAGTATTTGCTTTAACTAATACTCATATGCAGATATGCGTTGGTGGTTTTCTTTTTTTTTTTCCAGGAAGGAAGAGCTATGCAAGCACTAAGTGATACTTTTTTGTGTGTTGGTCTGCTGCCTCTACAGAACTATTAGATTCTTCTCTGTTTTTAATTATCTTAAGCTTTAAGTTGCTGTTTTAGAACAGAGGGCACCTTTTTTTGCAACACTTAATTTGGTTCTTACATTTCATCTGTAATTGAGGGACTATAACTTGTGAATTAAACAATGTAGCAATGCTATTTATGTAAAATAAAATAATTTCAAGTATACAAAAGAAATAGAAATCTGAGTAGTTTTGATGTGAGATGGTGTAGGTCCTTGTATTGGACTCAGACCTCTGGATCCCACCGTATGCAACAATAGATGCTTGGAGTTTGATGGTTCACACAGTATGTCTGTGTGTGTATGTATTTGTGTTTTTAATGTATATATTTTCTAAAAATAAAATGGCTTTTTACATTTTATTTTCATGATTTTTTTTTAGATTCAAGTGAATTATATCTTTTGAACAATGGACTTTGGGAAATTGACATAATAAATATGGCAAGCTGTCTCATTTATTTTGATATGTAAACTGTTGAAATGTCTAAAGTGCATGAAGCTGTTGAACTGGTTTAAAAGACTTGTTTGAAGGCAGACATTTTGAATAATCAGATTTCAATGTCATAGCAGACACAAAAAGCAGCTTTTTAAATCTTAATTTCATTATTTGCTATCCAGGGACTGGGAAAGCAGGAAATAGTTTGTGAGCTTTACTTCCAGAATACTTGACCTATGCAGCCAGACGGTGATCCAAAGCAGCAACTCCACATCTGACTTCAAAAGGAATCTAAAAGCTTTCAGTATGGCCTTGTCAAAGTCTGGATTTAAATTTAACTAAGACACTTTCAATTTTTCCAAAAACAGTGAGCCAAAATTCCTAAAGCATGACAGTCCTAAGTGCTTAAGTAGGAGGTAACTATGTTTTGCTGCTTGAAGACGTTTCACCATCCAACATTTAGAAATCCAGGTTGGCTGGATGAGTGGAATGCTCTGGATAAATTCTTCATCCATATACTTGGGGAATTTTTTGCCTGGTATTAAAATTAGTTTGATTTGGAATGAAAGAAAAAATCTAAGTGGGCAAGTATTTTTTTCACAGGACTCCAATAATTATTTGCTTAAGAATGAAAGCCCTGAGAACTAACTTTGACTCACTCAAAGTTTCTCCAGGAGTTCAAGGAAAGTGTGAGCTAAAGGTTTTTCTCAATCGTAATAAGTCTAGATCTCAGTACAATGCTCTAAAGGATCAGCAGGTGGAGATAGGTGCACGCATGAAGCCCCTGGATTTCACCATGTCAGCCACAGGCAACCATTACACTCAGTGCAGATTGAGCAAAATTCCTAAGTAGATAATCATTTTATAAGTTTAGATTTGATCAGCTTGTACAGTCGTGTCTTTATGGCCATTTAAAATCCTAAATCTCTGAATGTATAAAGATATTTGCTTTCGACTAATGTTGACAGATTATATTTTTTTGTACTTTAGAAACAAGTTTAATTTGAGGGAAATCTGTTGTGTACTGCTAAGAATGTATCAGAAGAACCAAGACCCATTTGACATGAAAGTGCATAAAAACAGGTTTGGAGTGAAAGGAAACCTTAAGTAAAGTACCAACATAATGAAATATTCAAATTATGAACTAATGAGGGACTTCTGGGGATTTCCACTCTTCAAAAATCTCAAGGCAATTGGTTGCACTGTATTTTCTTATCAGAGTCAAGGGTCTGAATTCAAATGCATAATTTTTCTGATATTCACTTGTTACAAATGTTGAAAAACAGGCATTGTTTGTTGTCCTTGCCATAGTGTTTGAAAAATTTCAAACAGTTTGATTACTTTTGTTAGGAACAGTATTGTTCCTATTTGGGTAAAAATCTAGCAAGGCAGCAGAGGCTAGCGGCCACAGGAAGTTAAAAATGTAGCATTTCAAAGGGATAGATGGGGATGGAAATAATGAAAAATAACTAAATGGGGCTGAAAACCAATCTCCACTTGTTCAAAGCAAGACTGGGTTTCCACCAATTTAAAACTCTCATGAGCCACTGCTTCAAAACATTGTGGGAGTGTTTATGATGAGTTGTTTAATATTTGCTATGTAGCAACCACTTTGGCAGGTAATTAAATGTGTGTTCAGTGGTTTTTAATTCATGTGTCATGTGAAGATGTTTACTATGTTGGAATCGTTATCCTATTACAAGAGTTCCTCCATCATATACTTCCCACGGACGCATTATTTTTTTTTTTGCATCTCAGTTAAATTTGATAATGATTTCTTTAGGAACATTTTCTTTCCATTTTTCTTGTTGCAGAAGCAAATCCAATCGAGTTTGAAATCACTTAGACAATTTTTACTGAGGACCAGCGCTGATAAATGTAGTCCCGTCAACTGCCGTGAAAAGACATTTTAAATCTACACCCAATCATTCACAAAGGCTCGTCTGAGGTTCGCTCAGTAAAAGCTGTCAAATACTCATAAATGCATGTTTGTGCTGTTTAGATGATCCATGCTGTGCCAAGGGCCCGTTCCAATCAGGGACTCAACCCATCAAGTTGGACTCATACTGTCTCTGCAGTCAATTGTTTGAAGAGTGGGACCGATGATGAAGGGAGAGGGAGTGAAGAACGATGAGGAAAAGGATGGATGAGTTGAGTGAAGTGATGAGAGGTGAAATATTAGTCCAAAGCGAAGGGCTTAAATAAGCCAATCGATGCTCTCCAACGGAAATAAATGAGAGTTGGGAAGCAGGGAATAGGCTCAGGCTGAGTGTGGAGAAGGGAGTTTAATAACCCAGATTAAAAAGAAAAGACACTGACAATCAAAGGTGTAAATGGACGGAGCATCGGTGTTGAAATATTGGCAGATAACGTTAGACTATTATTCTTAATTTATAAATCCTAAATTTATGGCAACGTAAAACAAAAAATACTGAGTGCATCATTAGTTTCTTAGCAATAGTTTAGTAGTTGCATCACCAACTTTCATTTCTCTCATCAAAACAATACACAAGTGTAGAAAATCCACTGTAATTAGACACATTAAATATTACATGTTATTAAATTTGAATGCCAGATACCTAAAACACTTGTCCTCCACATGAAAAGCATGTGGTTTAGGAATACTTTGATGGGATAAAGTGTGAGAGAAATCAGATTACACATTTTACCCATAGTTGCAAGTGAGATTGTAAATGGATATATATCACTTTTCAAGCCGTACTGTCCACTCAAAGCACTTTAACAATACAAGTCTCATTTCCCCTTCAGCTCTCACAAAGTTAGTTACTTGTCTTAAAACTTCGATATGAGGAATTACACTCACAATCTGCTGTTTTTCTGCTTTTATTGTAATTTTTAACAAGTAATTCCCAAACATTGGTTCCACATGTGGAAAATTTTTCCATGCGTTTCACATGTGGAAATCAAGTCATGAATCAATCACATGCAGGAAAACGTTTCATATAACCTTTCCACAAGTTGTAATCATGACGTCACATTAAATATGTGGGAAAAATGTCACATATGTTTCAGTTAGCTACTATGTGATGTAGTAATAGAAAATCTTTTAGTTCACTTAGAAGCTTTAGATAACATGAAACATATGGCAAAATCTCTACATATAAAATGTTTTCCTTTGTTACAGATATATTTTGCCACTTAATGTAATCACATGTGGAACATGTGAGGTTTTTTGCCATAGTACAAAAGTGATGCAACGTAAACCATAGTTTTCTCAGCAAAGATGTGTAATCTAAGGGAAATCTCCTGTTGGTATATTATCTTTAATTTAAAAGTGTAGTAACTTTTAACCCTCTCCAGGCAGATGTTGCAGATTTGCAACAGCTAAATGTCAGATTTGTTCCTGCAACTAGAACTTAATTTGAGCCTGAGAGGGTTAAAGATCATGTGAAATTGCAATGTATCAAACTAATAAATTCAGGTTTGTATCTAAAATCCATTAATAGATTTTTAATATGTGACATGAAAGATATCAACATAGGAAACCATTTCTGCACCCATAAAGAAGTAAAATATGTTCAACCAAAGAATATATTTACCACACCAGTAGATCTGGCAAAATGTTGCACCTTTGAAGGGTTTTATTCATATGTCCATAATACACAAACTGTGATTGCCTGCTTTTCTGGCTGGAGACCACAAACATCAACAACCTTGGAAAATTAAGGAGAAAGAGACCAGCCCATTCCATTTATTTATATAACTGCAGACAAATTGCACTTCTGTAGCAATGAGTGATCTCACTCTGCTAATGAGAAGCCTGATACATGTTCTAAAGTTCAAGCTCGAGCAACTTAGGACTGCTTCATCAATTGCACTTTCTGTTTTTGCTACCTGTGAGACCGAGCAGCTATCAGGAGATCCATCAGATCAACTGGAGCAGTTGATGTGTGAGAGCCACAGTGTTTTGTTAATTGGGAATATATATTTTGTTCTTCATCCAGTTAGGCAACAGGAAGTGGCTTCTGTGGAGCCTGATGTCAGGAAGCCTTAAAGAACAGTTTGGTAATGAGGAAAATCCTCCCTCACTGACAGAGATAGATTTTATTAAAGTGCAAGAGAGCAGACGTTTAATTGCAGTCAGCAACCTACTCTTCACATTTATCCCCATCTGTGCTTTTTGGTCTATAACAAATAGCCAGACCAGGCTGTTCTAAATGTTCTAAATCATATTCACGTGTAAGATGTATGGCAGAACAGCAGCTAGTGTTTCTATAATGTGACATGCAACAGTCTTAGTCCACTTTTAGAACAACATAAAATGTTAATTTGGTCAGGACACAATTCTTACAAAGTAGCTTGGACTCAGTTTTTACAGCGTAATGAAATATTTTCTTTCAGAAAAAACATCACACAATGAAAAAGAGGCTGTGGTATTTGACTTGGAGATAAGGCACAGCTGACTCAGGGAGGCTGCAGTCATCTCTGAGGCACACAAGCACCAAGCTTGCATAACGTCTTTCAGCTGACACATTACAATTGTCTTCTGAGTTGCTTCAGAGACTTAAAACATTGTGATATTAAGATGTAAGGTCAGATACAGATCACCTGGTAATCACTTACCTGCAGTATAAAGCCATTAGAGGTTTTCAGACGTTCGATCACCAGTCCCAGTCCTGTAATATGGGATCTTAATCACGTCCCTCCTGTGAGGGAACTATAGGTGCAAGTTGTTCACATCTAGCAAGCTGCTGATCAATTACAGGCTGACATACAAGCACATTTGAATAAACCGGAATATTATTGAAATGATACGTTTTTTCAATAATTTAATTAAAAAAAAGGAAAACTCTTGTGATATATTTCTGGATTTTATTTCAGTTAATTTTGATGACACAAGCATCTACCTTATATTAACAGAAACACTTTTTAAAAATTCTCAGGATGTAATAAGTTCATATATTTTTAACTCTTTGATATGAATTCCTGATAGAAATTAACTTTCAAAAAACCTTACTTCCAGTTTGTTGTATTAATATTCTGTTTTATGCTAAAAATGCAATTATTTTAAATATGGTTTTTCCTTAATATAATTTTCATCCCTATGCTCATTTAAATTTCTGTTGAATCTTGTATTACAGCTTTTTATTTTCAGACAGCTTTGTGACTCAGAGCATCCTCAATATAGTCATTTGCCTTTTCAATCAGGGGTGACTTGGTGCAGCGTTCCTTTTGTCAAACAGCCCTGAATCCCCGCCAGCAGCACAATTAAAGATGCCACAAATCTGTCATGTGACCTTGTTCTCATCATTATAATAACTGTAGTCATCGTTTCAGCAGTGTCAACAGGAATAAATTTGGAGGTACAAAACATGTAGATTTGCTGTTGTTTATTGCTTCAAATCAGGTGAGAGGTGAAGTCCAAGTGATTTGTGATAACTCCAAATCCACGTCACTGATGTGAAGATTTAAAAAACAATAAGGGATCAAGAAATAGTGCAGAGCTCTGAAACTGAGGAACATTAATGTTTAGGGCAGGAATTATGAGTAAAAAAAAACAAACAATACAAAACTAAAAGATTGGCCATTGAGTGTACGTCTGAGTGGAGCATGGCATCAGACCTCTAAAAAATTAGGATGTTCCTGTCTGACGTCAAAATAAATCCCAAAATTGGAAACGGGAGCTTAAAGCACTCACTTTAATATTTTTGGTTCATGGTGATTAGCAACTAGATGACACTTTGTGAGACACATCCTTAACTGTAATAAAATATATTTAGCTTTTTTGGTGATATTTTGTGTCGCAAGATGTTGCACCTCTATTTAATACTAAAGTCCTTGCAAAATATGCACAAACCACTATGCATAACAATGTATTGAAGGATAATGACGTCAAAGCTGCTTTGAAATCATTTCTAGACTCCTGGCTGTTTGTGTGGCTGTACTGTTGCCTTGCTGCAGAAAGATCCTGAGTTCAGGTCCCAGCTGGCTCCTTTTTGCGTGGAGTCTGCGTGTTCTCCCTGCACATCTGTGGGTTCTCTCCAAATACCCTGGTTACCAAATGCTCAAAGACCTGCAGGCTAGGTTAAGTGGCCTCTTTAAATTGCACTGAAGGACACTTCGGAGTGCACGACCACCTCTTGCCTGTTGACTACTGGAGATAAGCATAGAAAATGAATGAGGGATTTCCTGTTAAATTGGCAAATGTTAATGATTTTTCTTAGTAGAAATTGGGTGAGGAATAAGCTCTGAAGTAGTTTAATCACAGTCTAATGTCCAATCTAACCTTCTAAGTGGAGCCGAGCTCCATGCTTCATATTTAGGACTTACTTTCACTACTTGGGCACAAACTAAAACAGGATTTCATAAATCTCCAAGTTTGTTGTTGAAGAAATTTATTTCCACCGATGCGGTTTTAACTGCTTACGTCTTTTGAATAATTGAGAAGTGAAGTTTTAATTTCTGATTCAAGATTTGGAATCTTGAATCAGATAAGAACTTCAGCAACAGGTGTACAGCTAAGTTTTTTTTATATGTTTTTTTTTTTTTTTTTTACTTCTGTGCAGCACATAGATGGAGGCACTATGTTTTGATTGACTAAATATGGGAATAGAAAATCTGTTTTGAGATTTTTTTGTCTTTCTTGGGCTCTTTTGCCGCCCTCTGACACAGTGGGATCTTGGATGAAGAGTCATATCACCCATATCAAAACATGCCTTCAAAGGTGTTCATATCCAACATAATGTGCACATGAAGAGAGGCACAGGCAGGAAGCAAAGAGGTCTGGTCATGTGAAATATTGCTTAGAGTAGACACATTATTATTTTATTTTAAAACTTCAATTAGATGCCAAAAGTCAAAACAATTGTTCTAGAGCTTCCAAAAGTTAGGAAAAATGTCTGGCAACAATTGTTGCCGGTGGGATTAAATGGGTTAAGTCACAGAAACAGTAGGAGAAATGATGTTACATAATATTTATGCTATATTCATTGCTTTCAGTTTTCATCAGTATTTTATTATTTACACTTTATTTTAAAACTCTTTAAATTTTAAATTATCTCTGTTTTGTCTTACTTTGAATGCTTTTGAAGTCATTTGAATCGTCTTTCTACATTATTGTCGTTAGTATTCCAGTTATTTTGCAGACCTCATAACATGCCTTTCTGGGAAAATATTACAACTTCCAAAATTTTGCCTCTCAGCTGTACACCTTCTGTAATTTATCCGCAATCATAATAACAGGGAAATTGCCTCTGACTTTTTTTATTCCTAGTACAAGTGTAACTGCTGCCTTTGCAGACACACTTTTCGAAAGATGCGCTGAAAGCATCTGGAGGTATTGAAAAACCTGGACAGGCAGCAGATAAGGTGCTTCAGTTCTCTTAATGGCATCTAAGAGCGTCAAGCCGGACCCGGATTTTATAAAATACAAGTGTAGGAATTCTTGCTTGGACAATGAGCTCATGACTTAAGCGGTTGCACTTGAAAAACATCATCATCAGGAAAGCTTGTGCGATTGGGAACAAGATTTCCATCCTTTCCTTGACCTGCTGATAAGGCTCTATGGGAAAATCCAAGCTTATCACTGACTGCCCTAACTTGCAGCCCAAAAAGACGCCCGTTTATCACACAAGGGGTACCAGTCTTCCCCGCGTGCTGGATTGTCAGGAACAGTTTGTATGAGAGGAAACCCAGCAGTGTCACAAGTCTGCTGACGGGCGTTTATTTTCAGACAGCTGACACAAACTCACATCCAGTCCATCAGCACAGCCACAGCACTGCTGACTCTGGTCTTCATCTGAACACTTTCAGCGCCAAATATTAGCAACCTGACAGCAAAAACGACAATACATCAGATATGAGAGACTGTGAAACTGTGATTATTATTTAGTTCTGTGTTTGATACCATTTCAGACACACACAGAGTCCAATAAACCTGAGTCAATAAGCTTGTATGAGTATGAGCATGTATGCGCGTGTGTGTGGGCTTGAGTGCCAAAAAAGTGTGTCGCTCTTTTCATTAAAAGGGCACAGTTGTTTGGAGGCGAGATATTCTGCACTGATTGCTCACCGCTTAAATGGGAGAGCAGACGCATTACCCACAGCTTTCTGCAAGCTCCACCATTTACTCGCCCTCTTCTCCTCCTCACCTCCTCCTTCTCTCCTGTACCTTTCACCCCCTGCAGCTCCCCGCTCTCTGGATTTGATTAGTCCTCTCAGGCAGATGGAGTGCTGCTCGCCATGCAGAAATCCATCTGCATGTGCAGCAGTCGGCCTCAGACTCTATAGCTTCCCAGCCCCTCGTACAGTCTGAGCCATTAGGATACAAAGGGAGCAGTGTAGGGCAACAATTAGGGCATGTCTGGTAGAGCGAGGCCTGGCCAGTGGTCTATTAAGAAGAGCCAGAGAGCTTAACAATGCACTTACTCATCACTTCTCTGACATTTTTCATAAATGCAGTCACTAAACGGTAATTGTTTGGTGAAAGAGAAAAATCTGCCTATGTTTCATTTTTCCTCCTCAGGAAATGAGGGAAACTCATACTGAGATGAAACATTTTTCAAATTTTATGTGCATAAAATTCACTTCCTAATTGAAAATGCATTACGAAATGTGTAAAACTAACATTTAAGAGCTTGGAAGTTCAGCGGTGCTAGTACTTGTACTGGGTACTTGCTTATTTGCACCGAAATAAACTGATCTTTTATTGCAACAGTGTAATTTCACACTACATAAATCTAGGTACATTCATTGTGTAGGTAAAAATAAATTCATATTTTATGTTTCTTTTCTCAAAATCTCAAAAGCCAAGTTGGCATACATGCACCTCACACTTTATAAAGCCCTATTTTGCTAACAGGATAGCGATCAGGCCATTCATGACCCTGCTAAGGAATTTAGGGCATAGTAAGTTCAACCACAGACTTGGGGGCTTCCATTTATTAAACTTTTAAGAAAACAATTGACCCGGAAAATGAGCTACATTGTAAGTTGTTCTTTCAATAAAACAAATGTCCAACACTGTGTTTTTTGTTTCTAAATGTACACGACTTTTCATATTGCTTATTCTTAAAATATCACACTACTTTATTTATTTAAAATATTGTGCTTAATTATTGGCTCTGAAAGGGTTTGTATATCACAGAAATATGAAAAAGTGTCAAATTGTTGCCTCTGGACCTCCTTATTGTAGAATACAAATCCCAAACATCAGCGCCCTGATCTTTGTAAGCTCATTTCAAATGGCCTCATATTCTGCACAATCAAATGAGAAAGCTCCAGGCATGGATTTAAATGGTCCAGTGTTCAGCTGAGGTACATATTCTGTCACCATGGAACACAGATAGAAAGAAAAACACTTATTTTCTGCTCTCCATCAATGCTGCTTTTAATTTGCCTTGAAAATTACACGTTTGTGAATGATACACCTCAGCTGAGCTTGATACAGTCGCAAGGTAGAAAACTACTGGGATTTCCTAATTATTGTGACTCTAACTCAGGGGTGCCCAAAGTCGGTCCTCGAGGGCCGGCATCCTGCATGTTTTAGATCTCTCCCTGGTAGTACCAACAACCTTTTCAGCATGTCGGTGTTCTTGTTAGGCCTTCTAACAAGCCATCATTTGAT
>CAEFZX010018891.1:0-25042 GCA_903066825.1 Alfaro cultratus | reverse complement strand
TCAGCATGTCAGTGTTCTTCTTAGGCCTCTAATGAGCCATCATTTGATCCAGGTGCGTTAAACCAGGGAGAGAACTAAAACATGCAGGATGAGCGCCCTCGAGGACCGACGTTGGGGACCCCTGCTTTAGAGAGTCTGGGTCTGCCCTGTGGTCTCTTTTATTCTCCGTAAGGAAGCGACCAGGAGGTATCGATATACTGTGCCAGAAGCCCCTAAGTCAACTCTTTTCAGCTTGGATCATCATTTTGCTGTTTGCTCTTATTTAGGTGGATAAAATCTAGAATTTCACTCTTTCAGTCATGATCTATATCTCATCTCGGTAGACGAGGGTTGAACCGATCGACTCTGCGTTTCACAATTTGTGCTTGCCTGACTGATCTTTGTCACATTCTTCCGAACACTAAAATTACAGCTATGACAACAGGACACATGTTGAATCACAGAAAATATCAGATTAGTGAGGGATTGAGGGATTTTAATTTCCATATTTGAGAACAGACTTTGATGGGGGCAGGACTACTTGGAGCTACATGGCTGTCAAACTCGGGGAAGCTACGCCGAGACTGTTTACAAAAAGAGACAGAGCAGATTTGCTAGAAAAAAAGAAAAAGAAAGCTTAGGATTTTCAACTTTTGCAGTGAGATGTTGCATATCTTGTATCTTCTGGCGGGGAGTAAAATTATCTCCACAGCCATCTGTTGGAGCAGCAGCAGAGTCGTTTGCTCAAAAGAAACTGAACAAACAGATAAGAAAAGGCTGGTTGTGCGCTACGGACGGCTTTGGTGCCCAGACACCTGACAGGTTGAAGAAGAATGTCGACAAGTTGCTGAATACTGTTGGCATCAATAGGAAACCTCAACACAATGAACTGATGGACCAACAGAAAAACGTAGTCAGAGGTTATTTGTTTAACTGTTCAGCAACAAATAACATAACACCACGGTTGTTGATAGCAGTAGTTATTAAAAATATGCTCTTGGTAAATATTTACAATTCTTTATTACATTATACATGCTCCTTTTTTGGAGTTCTCACAAATAAAATAAAGGTTTCATGAATTTCAAATAGTGTTTTCAGGATTCTCCATTCGATATGGAATAATCTGGTTCACACTCAATCAAGTTTAAGTTAAAATCAAATGCTGGCACTACCCAAGAAATAACTGCGAGCTCCAGTTCAGCTCTTATGAAAAGATGTGAGGCAGATGAAAACTTCTGCATCATTTGCAGAATTGTCACAGTGCTTATGAGTCATTGTATCGTCTTTCTACTCTGTTCCTGTTTTGATTTGTCCTCATGTAGTCCACCGAAAATGCTGGCAAACCATTTAAGTTTCTTATGTGCTTTTTGGCCCAACTGTTATCATCCAGCTCGACGTGTAATCTTTATTAGTCGACTCTGTCAATACACCGCAAAAAAAAAACCACACAAAATATGATCAAGTATTTTTGGTCAACTTTCGAGTGCAAACATCTCTATGCACTTGAAATAAGACTAACCTAATTTGCAAGTAACTTTTCTAAGTAAATAATTCCTTAATATTCAAAAAGTACTGGTTCTACTGGTAGATTATTTCACATAACATGGGAAAAATCCCTTATTGAAATAATCTTCCAGTGGAACTAGGCATTTTTAATCAATACTAAAGAATTATTGACCTGAAACAAGTTCCTGTGTCTTGCTGAAAAGGTACTTATAGGTTGGTTTTGTCTTATTTCAAGTATACTAATATATTTACACTAGAAACTAGACCAAAAATGCATTTTCTATTTTGCAGTGTAGAATAGGGATTCTCAAGAGCTGCTTCCTTTCTTACTTCAAAATAAGAATCTCAAACATAAATTAAACCCAAAGTACTCATTCAACACTTCTCATGTTAAAACTTTCTCTGAAAACAGTCATACTGTACATCTTCTGTTTTCAGTTCTGTTCAAAATACTTTATTAATCCCAAAGGGAAATTAAATAATTACACATTTGATGGACTTTCATTTAGCCGTTGGCTCATAGTACGTACGACTCCCAGTAGGACAGTCAAATAAGAAATTTCACACCGAATTTTGAGTCCTCTCTTTTGGACAATGTTTAGATTATTTGTAAAAGAAAAATCTGAAAAATGCTTTGATATTGTAATTAGCAAGAGCAGCATCTTCCTTATCACTGCGGCATTCAAAGAAGTGACTACATTTCATTTATATCAGGTGTTTGCTTTCCATTGAGTTTCTCAACCTTGACTAGAATTAAAGTAATTATAGTTTTCTGTCATTATTTACATTTACATAGTTTTACATTTTTTTTGTCTGACGAGATCAAAAATCATTTAAATTTTGGCACGCCATTTGGGCCCCGACTTTTTCTGAAGTCCCTGTTTATCTCCATCTTGTAAAGTCCTTCATCATATCGATGGCAAATAACCCTTAAAGCAGGTTTGTGGTCCGATTTCACCCGACTTGTGGGCAAGATAAATCTGTTTCCCAGATTATTGCCTCTTGCGAGAAGCTGCTCTCGCACGAAATGATGGTTTCTATCTCCAGCTTTAAAAATAACGTCCGTGACTTTTAAGGTTAAGTACTGCTCCCCGGACACACTTTCTGGTAGTTAATAGACAGAGACTGGAGAGATGCCGGGCTTTCATGGCAGTATTGTCTCAAATAAAAAGCAGCCAGCCAGCTAAAGCACACTTTCTATAATGAATATGTGACTACATGAAAAGCCTTTAATGGACACAGCCTTGACACTGTCATCGGACAGTTCCAGGCGCAGATATGACCTTGCCTCCCAGAGGAAAGCATCAGACTGGTGCAGCAGCCTCAGAGGAGAATTATGATGAAGGAAAACTGATGGACTTGAAGTGTTTTTGTTCTGGAGGCTTGTAATTATAGCCAAGAGAGCTGAGGTATAATTACGTGAGTCCTATCAGTGGATGATAGAGGGGTAGTAGGACAAAATGAAAATCAGATATTCTCTAAAAGGAGAGTCGGAAGAAAGGGAGGACATGACCGCCTTCCTTTCTTTTTTCCTTTTCCTTTTTCTTTTTAGAAGCAAAACACAAAAACAAATGAAGATATTTTTTCTTCCCTCTGAGAGCAGCTTCCCTAACCTTTTAACCTTGTTTTCTTCCTTTTTTCTTTTTCCCTCCATCTCTGGCTCCTGCCATCCTCCCTCCTCTCCCCTCCCTGACAGTGTTCCAGCGTACTTAGAGCAATTACAATTTAAAATGACAAAATGGAGATCATCGCCATGTCACAGGATCAAGTGAAGTGAAATGACCCATGCAATAAAGGCTGACGTTTGCAACTGTGTGCCGCCCGTCTCTGTTGTACATTTGCTCCACCATACATTTAACAACGTGCGGCATCTGACCGCAACGCCGCATTTCGCCCTCATTTCTGACTGACTCGCCTTGAGACGCAGTCAGAGCTAATGTGGTGTGATGGAAGGTCAGCTATCCCGATCTGCTAATTTTTTCCCATCACCATTACTTCCAATATTTTCCCAAACCTGTGATAGCAAGCTGCCCTTCTTTCCCTGTGAACTCAGCATATTTCTATCTTCAAAATAGATCTAAATGTGTTACATTTTGGTAGTCGGGGTATTTTCTTGTGTGTGATTTCACCCTGCGTCTTGCCACACTTTGATTCCCTTCTCTAGTTTTTCAGTAGCGGAGGGCATCTGATGTAGTCAGATCACACATGCCAGAGGATACTTTACTTTTTCTTTGTCAGATCTTAGATTATTTTCCACGAGTTCTAAAAAGGGTCTTGGTTAATCTGATTTTGACAGTATAACTTGATGTTCCTCTTTTTTAAATAGTCTAAAAACTGCCATCACCCTGGTTTCTATCTCCCCATGCATTTTGACGCAATTAAAAATATGTTAGGAGGATCTGAATGTGAGGAAACTAAGCATTTTTAATGTGCAATCTTAACTTCTGTCAGTTAAGTGTGGCATGTACTAGGTTCATTTTGTGATGGAAGATGTAAACATGACATTTTGAGACTGTCAGGAAAGGATAGGGTTGTTGCTAACAGTAAGCGGCTAGCTTCCTGCCTCTCTGAAGGACATATCAAACAGAGCAAAAGGTCGACTCTGATCCACAATCAGACGTTTGAGATGTTACAAACCGTGGCATTCAGAGACAAAGAGACGAGAAGAAACATTTTGTCATTTGGCAATTATAGTTAGAAATCAGGATGTGTATTGGAATAATCAAGATGGTTGACATAATATTTCATTGAAGGATTTACCTGATTATACTTGGTAAAATGCCTCCATCATTTCATTTTAGGTTTGTCTCTATAGTGTGGTTTATGATTTTGATTTTTATTATCCTCAGGCAGATGCTCAGACTAGATCTAGGTATTAGCATACTGATAACATCGTTACAGGCATCTTTTTTTGGAATATTTTCGAAAATACTGTTTCTTCTCGTGCACATGTAAAAACAAAAAAAACAAAAAAAAACCAGTAGTTGATGGTTTTACTGTTTTAGACAAGCTAGGTACATGCTGAGTTTGGTTTTCCTGCATCCCAGGTGAGATGTTTTTCAAATGAATAATAGCCTTTATCAATAGTTAAATAAAATAGGAACATGAGAGCCATGTTTACCTTTGTTTGGGCTGATGACACGGCACGTAAAGTGGTTGTGTACAGATGTCTGTCTTTCTGCCAGTTAATCCAGTCCAGTTTTAGTTATTAAACACTTTAAATTGCTGTACAATATACATGAAAACATTTAAACATAACAAATACAATTAAAAAGAGACTAAAAACATGCAATACATAGATATTATTAGCTAAATTATTCAGGTTAAGCTTTCTTCCCATCTCAAAAGATCTGGCATACCAAAATGATTAAGTCTTCATCAGCACAGACAGAACATCTGCATCGCATAAACTGAGATTAAGTAACATGGTTATTAGGGATGTCGAAATGATATAATTTCTTTATCTGCAGTGTCACATCTTCGGGAAAAGAAAACACAAGAAGTAGTGTGAGCAGGATCATTGTGCTTTTAAAAATGTTTCTCAAATGTGCAAAGATCGAGCAAGATTCATCCGGGTACAAGAGGAAAAAAAATGTTTTTCCAAAATTTTGTGGGGAGTGACATGGTTTATTTTATTATTTTACCAACCCCATATAACTGTTTCATTTAACTCAACACACATTTTCTACATGCCTTCCTCGTTTCTCTTCGTCATTATCAATTTAAATTGTCTGGCTACTGTTCTGACCAGTATGCATTCAGAAAGCAATCTTCTCTGTGTGCCTGCTGGTGCATGAGGGCAGGGACAGATGAGTCAGTCAGTATCTTATTCACTGAACTCCCCCCTACTGTCCAGTCTGACCCGGCTGGTTGTATTTATCTGTATTTATCTGGCCCCCACCTTTTGAATGATACTTTTTCTACTCAACACAATTCTCTGTATTTTAACATTTGGGAGGGGGGGAAAGCACATTTTACAAAAGCTCCAGCAATTTCTGCAAGATTTTTCTTTTGTAAAATTCTTATTTCCAAAACCACACTGAAAACCATTTTGCATTAGTCTGCCGGAAAAAACAAAGGTAAAACCAAATCCTACTTTAAAAACCACCAAAGATCTAAAACAAGACCACTCAGCGTATCTCAACTTTCTTCTTCTTTCCTGTCTGTATGCTAACAGGCATAAATGGCTTCAGAGTTTTGTTGGGTTTTTTCTCCTCATATTGATCAGCATGGCTGTGAGGGCTGATTGTAGCCACAATGACTTGTCTGAGTATGGTGTAATTAAAGCCTGGGCAAAAGATGTGCTGCTCCTTCTGCATGCGTAAATGAAACTCATTTGTTGGGATGCTGCAGCGTGGGATAAACTGAGATGAAGTTTGGGTGTGCACAAAGACATCTGATATTTTAATGGCACGTTCTAACACCGTCTCCTGTAAGGTTGTGACTTATCATTTCCGTCATGCGGCCCACTTTCTCTTCGCGTGTTGCTTTTAAGCCTGTACGCATCACGATTTACTTCACATGTACATTTGTAGAACTTTTTCTCACGATGAGTACACCCTGAATATTTTCTTCGTGGCATTTCTGGTTCGCGTATCTGATTTTCAGCTGTAAACAGAACCACTCTGGGGTATGATGCCAAAATGACCGCGGTGACAGAGTGCACCATTACTGTACCACTCCGATGGGGAAAATAGGCGAGGGACTGGCAGGGGGTAAAGAGGGAGAGTGATATAAAGCGAGGAGGACAGCGGACAGAGGAAGTGCTCGGATGCGAGGAGTGGAAGATTTGTGGGGACAGAGAGCAATATGGAAGAAGATGATTGAGAGAGATGGATGGGAAAAGATGAGACGCAGAAAAAAGGGAGGTGATTTACAGACAGCGGGAGAGAGCGTGGAAGGAAGGGAGCCAAAAAGCAGGGAGAAGAAGTGGGCGGGGTGCGGTGAGGGTGGTGGAGGAGTACTAAGGAGCTGGAGACAGGAATTCTATCGAGGAGGTGTCATCGTCAAGGGTGTCTCAATAAGATACCATAAAACACTCTTTTTCTGCCTACTGTCACCTCGTAGATGCCGGAGCCCACAAATAAAGGACGGAGACACGGAGTCAGACGCCAGAGGCACACTGATGCATTAGCATCTCGCCCCCTTTTTATTCGCCAACATTTCTTCTCCGCATTTGCTGCTGACAACTTTCTCTTCTTTTTTCCCCCCCTTTTTACTCTTTTGTTTTTTCCAGAGCAGAAAACAAACAAATGGAACCTAAATCTGTGTGCAGAGCAGTTTGCTGTCATGTTGCTTTTGAAAAAGCAGCAGTGCTGAGAGTTTCAACTTTGAAACTGCTTTTTTTTTTTTGTTCTTTTCTTCACTGTAATTCTACCATCGAATAAGATGATGGATGTCCTGAAAGGCCGTCTGTGGCTGAATGTATCGATGAAACTACCCTTTAATAAACTGTTAATATATTAATATTCGACAAGTACTTCTTAAAGTTAAATGATACTGAAAATGTAGGATTTTCACATTGATGGAATTTGGCAGTATGGAGATAAAAACTCCTTTGATTTGATTGATGAAATATTAGTCTAGAGTCATAAAAAGCACATTCTGTACAGTATTTAATACACCTTCCAACTAGGGATACTATGTTTATTTTTAAGAAAAGTTTAATTTAAGTTTTTTTAACCATAAACCCAGAGCCTCCATCCATCCATCTCTAGTCTATACTTTCTTAACCTTGCTAAATTGTAGGTCAAGAGGCGCGTCCTCTGCAGCTTAGCATAAACTTTTACCACCTACCATTTGCTCTCCTTCACTTTTTTTTAACGAAGAAGACGTTTAGGATACAATTTCTTTGTTGAGAGAGACCTCATTTTAACAATAGTTAAAGTGCACAAACAATTAAAACATCATTAGATCCACGTAAAAAAAATTACAAAAATATATTTGAAAGGATTTGAAAAATAGCATTTACACTCTTCAATTAAGCAGCTTTTAAGAAGAATTTCCAACTGGTCTGTCACCAGTCAAGTCAAATGTTGTCTTACTCCAGTCACTTACATGTTTGCTCCTATGGCTGCACTGTTGTAAGGGTTCACTGTACACACTCACTCACACACACACTTAGAGTAGTGGTCATAACCAGATCCTTAAAAAAAGAAAAGAAACCTCATAATATAAATTTACCACAGGAAACAGCCAAATTGCTCTCATTCATCTAAAATTAATTTCCCCCTCTGCGACACACAGGATGACAAGTGTTTTATACAGACCAAACAATGAGTCAGCCTCATGCTTGCTTACCCTGACTACAGCCAAATCATTATGAATTGCACTTTCATTAATTCTTTCTTTAGTGAAAATAAATGAATGGCTTTATACAAGCCCCAAATGTACCTCAGATTTTTTCTCATAAAGATTAGGATATTTTTACTTTCCAGAGACAGGCTGTTGGATTATGTGGCAGGAAATAAACACAATCGTCAAGAGATTTTAATCTGATCTATACGTCAGAATTACCCTTCAGGCAGGTCATGCCGAGCATACGAACACAAAGCAAATGAAAATAATTATAGTTGTTATCTCTTCATCGATTTTAAGACATGCGGCTTTGTATTAATCTGACAGCAATTTTACCTGTCAACGTTCTCTCGTGCGTTTTTAACAGCAGGTTGCTATGGTAACTCCACTAGATTTAGTCACACTTACATTTTACTTTAAAAGCTAAAACATAAATTGCAGGAGTACATTAATGTGAAAAACCTGAGACCGAGGCATGCAATGATACCAATCATACAGCTACAATGGAACCACACTTATGTGTTAGAGTGGCATAGTCAAAGCCCACCTGAGGAATTAACTGAAAAAATAATATTTCCAGATTTTTTCCATCCAATTTCACAGAGTTTTAAAGAAAAAATGGGGTAAAGGTTTCTATCTCTGAATGACAGGCAGTTACAATGGTACGTTCTGCCCAATATTGACTTGAGGAATTAAATACAAATGCTTGTAAAATTTTACTTGTAAAAATTATAAAAAAAAGATGCTGTAAACCTTTGGTATTTCACATAATGTGGAAAAAACCTGTATTATGGAGAACTTTACTGTTTTGTTAGGAGTTCTGAAATTTTGTGACGCATACAGAGAAGCTTTGACCATCAATCTCTGGTATTACACTTCATCCGCTGGACCCTCCGACCGTTAGCGAATAGAAAATATGATGCTTTCCCTCAGTTTCACCCAAAATAATCTGTAAATAATTTGTAGCGTTGACCGCATGCCACGACTGAAGACGGTTCTATCGTCTGTGCTGTGGCTGAGTACAACAGACGAAACAAGCCTCTTCACAGCCCTGCACAGACAAACCTATCTTATGTAGGAAGGCCGAACTAATAAAGACATGGCCAACCAATGTGAGCAGGTGGTCAGCAGCTAAAGAAAGGTCAGAGGAGCGGCTGAAGCGACACTTGGCTCGATGCTCCTAATTGCCCACGTTTGAGGAGAGCGAAAACACGGATGTGACACGTTGCCGCTTTGTTTGCTTCTGTGAAAGGGCAGCTTTATTTACAGCCCCCTTTGCGTGTTGGTGTCATAACTGGACGTGGTTATTGGTTAATGAGAGCTGTTGAGAAACTCTCTTTGAAGTGGTGTCCCTCTGAGCACAGCACAACGCGTCATAAATTATCCAGCGGAGTCGAAATAAATCTTTAAGTTGCGCTTCAGCATGCTGCGACTGGTTATGAAGGTTAAATTAATTGGTCGGTTGTAAGGGTCCGCACAAAGACCCCTTTCTTTGATTTTATCAGTCATCGCGCTCCAAGGAGGTTCTGTTTTGCTGCCCTTAGAGCTGTGTAGATATACATAATAAACAGTTTCCTTCAGGCCTCTGCAGCATGAATAAAATATATGCTTTGTGCATATACTGCTCAGTCAGGGAACATCTTGTTGTCTTTTGAACATCTGTTTACCAGGGGTGCTGTGTGTTTAAAAGGCTGCTATAGGTCTCCAAGACATTTTCAAGTGATTACAGGATTCTTTTTTAAAAATACGTCAGCGTTCTCTGTTTGCTGATATCAGGATTTCAAGGACATCCCATTAAGCAGCTGTTCAGTAGATTCCCATTAGAAAGAAACTGCCACTAGAAAAAGAAAAACCTCCCTGTAATTTTCTCATACCTCAGCTTTGACAATTATTCAGCTTCAGCAGCAGGGGTAAAAATGTTCCCTGAGTTGTGAATTTTTGATATGTGGCTTGTATGCATTTTTTTTAAAACTAGATTTCCACGTTTGAGGTGATAAAATCTCTGCTTGGTTACCTTTCACTATTAGGTATCACTGTGGTTGAGAGTATCATTTAGAAACAACAGTTTGGGTCTCCTGAACTTCAAACAGTGAGTATCTCATCTAATCCACCTGCAAGAAACTTCTGATAGGAATGTGACCATTTTACTGTGAAAGGATGAGTTTGATTTATTGGTCAAAAACGTCTGCAAATGGTTATGTTACAACACAATAACTACACGTTTATTTCTGTAACCAAATTCTGTTAAATATTTTCCTTACAGAGCAAACTGTTCCTGTAGAGCACTTCCTGTTGTGCCAATTTAGAAATTTGACTTCCCATATTTCGCACCCACCCACTCTGCATTGCACCTTTAATCTTTTAACTTTACAACTGTGGTTTTGCACGTTTCTCTGAACACAAATGTACATTTCCACGTTTTATTGGTGTTCACATAGTACTTAATTTTAAAGAATTTTCTGCATTTTATAAAAATTCCCTTGTGTAGTAATTTAAATATTCTGCAAAGGAAGAGACTTGATCAGTATTTGTGTGGCAGAATTAGTAGGTAATAATAATAATAAAGCAAGCAAATAAACAGTAACAAAAGAGTCCATGATTAGACTTCATAACCTACAGCAATGTAGTTTTATAGGCAGATGACATTCATTCAATGAGGAAATGTTTATTGCTGCGGCTATAGACTTGGCTCAGACTTGGAAAAAAAGACTTAACTCTTGACTTGGAGTTGCTCTTCCAGAGTTTGAGATTTAATTTGGAAATAATATGGAAACCTCAATTAGAGGCTAAGAATCATGCAGAAGCTGTACTGCAAGAATTTTATTTCTGCAAAAGTAAAACATTATGCAACCCGTACAAAAAAAAAGATTTACACATACACTGCACAATGTCAAATATATATTTAGCGTAATTATACAATGAAATATACTGTAAACTGAATTTGTGTTGTCTTGACTACTCCTTGGCTTTCATCTTTTGCTTCCTATGTCCTTATCTCAAGTGGAACAGAGTAAGATGCAAGAAAGCAGCTGGGAAGAATAACCAAAGAAGACCAAGCCGATAAGAGAGAGACTGAATCTGTCTCTCCTGTGAAGCACTGTTGAACTGTCTCAGGTGTCAAGTATCTCTTGTTCAGTGGATGGGCTCAGCCGCTAAAAACTCACAACCGCATAAAGCCTTTATAAGCGATGGATGAAAAAATAGTGTCTACTTGAGTTTTTTTTTTTTTTTTTTTCAGATTTTAGGAATTCAACCAAAGGAAAAGAGTTTTATATAAGCTTGGGGATATTTCTTCTTCTCCTGGAGTCCTAGTCAATCTACTAGTTGTAGCCACTTAGCTGGCAGAACAGCAGGCAGAAGGTGGGGTTGGTAACTAGATTGCAGGCACCCTAAAGTCAATTTATCTGATAGATGCTTGAACCCGGTCTCCTGAGTTGACCTGTGGAGCCGAGTGTAAATTAGATTTTTTTTTCTTTTCTTTTTTTCTTGGCACAGTGTGTTGCTATGTCACCTCTGTCATCCCTTCACCATCACCACCCTGGTGTAGAGATATTATGAACTCCCAAGACGGCGAGCCATGTCTCATGAGACCAGTGCAGTCGTGGACGAGGTGATTATGTTAAGCCGGACAGAAGGAGGAAAGGAAAAAAACAGGAAAGCGGAGACAAAGAGGAAGCCTGTTTGGGTTTTGAGTGACAGATGGCGCACCCAAGGAAATGGTCTGGAAGAGAATGCTGCGTCAAGCGGTAAAGGCATCGATTTAATCTTGTGCACTCTCCTGATTCGACCGTGTCACAATGAGATTGAAAAGCCTAAGTGAATGTGGGAGCTGTGTTCACTCACCTGAGTGCACAGGCGCTGATAAACCCCAAAATGAACCTAAAAGTAGGGCTGGAACAGTGGACGAAATAGAAATGGCAATGGAAAGTCACAACGCGGAGGCTAAGACAGCTGTTTCAAGCCGGCTAACAAGCAACGAACTCCAGAAGACTGGCTGCCCATCGATTTATTGTGGGGTTGGAGGAGTCACAAAGCTCATGCAATTGGATCCTCCGTGTCCAATAGATTTTGACTCAAATGTCGTCCCTTTGGCTTAAAAAACTGGTCGATGAGAACTGAAAAGATTTTCAGCTAATGAATATCCTAATTACTATCATATGAATGATAGTTGCTTTTAAATATGCTCGATGCTTTCTAATAAAGTACGAGTACTAATCTGTGGTTTTGATGTTTATGCATAGAGGAAGGAAATTAATATTGATCCCACCGCCAGCCTGGGTTTTAAATTACAATATCACTCCATTGCTCATCATCCTGACCCTGTGCGGTCCACAGCGTGGGCCAACAAATGTCACAAAATAATCTTTAATTAAAAAAGAATTTGTCCATGAATTGCATTAAATTTAAATGATCACATTCTGACATTTAGCCCACTCACAATGCATTGTGGGGCCAGTCGATGCCTGGGATTAGTCATAATCCGAGGTGTTTGCTGAGTATATTCATTAATCGAGAAGCGTGTGAGCGGGCGAGAGTGTCCACTTCTGCTGACTCACGTACTTTTGATGGACGCAGACGTACATGAAGCACATGCACACGTTATGCCTCTCTCGTTCGATTCAAAAGCTCAGGTCACCGCCATTCTTCACCTCTCATCTTTCCCCCCGCCTAACATTATTCGTCGGCACACATGCACATGCAAACAGGCATACAGATACACCCTTGACAAGCTGCATAAGCAGAACCCGTGCAGGTCAACACACCGCGGACCCCTCTCTCATGTTTTTAAGATTAGGTGGCCGCCTCACCTTGACCTGCTGTGACTCACATGTTTTTCTTTTTTTCTTCTTTTTTTTTTTTTCTATTACACTCCAGCTTTCTGGGCTTCCATTTGACAGCTTCTTTGGCACAAATTTTATGCCTTTGTAATAAAGACAGACTTTGTTTTGTGCAGATAAATATAATCATATTTAATTATAACTGCCTGTTGACAGGCTCAGTTTTTCTTTTGATTTAAATACTTAAAAAAATGGCCACAGAATCATCAGATTAAACTCAGATCTGTTGTGTGCTCAGAAGCAACACATCTTTTTTTCTCCAAGACTATTGTCCAGACATGGGTTTATTCACCTGTATGCTAATCCACGTTTCTATATAACGTATTTTAAAAACTATAACAGCTGAGGTATCCTGTCTGTCCCACAGTTCAATGCCACGTTCAAGTGTGACGGTATTCGTGATTGTTTATTTCCTTGAAGTAAAGAGGTAGAGCCTTGATTCTCCTTTCTACATAGCAGTGATCATGGTGTGTGTTTGGGACATGAACAACCCATGACAAAAATAATCGGTTTCCTTAAGAAAGCTCCAAAACTAGCCACGTATATGGTCCAAATACCATTTTTTTTAATTACGCAAATATATCTCCATATGTCCAATCACTTTTTTTAATTAACTTGTCTTTTAAGCAAGCTGTCGCACCATCTGCTTGAAAAGTCGCCACACTTGCTCTTATTTTAAAGCTGATGGACTAAGGCAACGTACCTAACTTCTGACAAATCAGTATACGCACAGCTCAATGTAACGTGGCAGAGAGGCGGGTAACGGTTACTGCCTGCAATCTGTGCACTTTGGTTTCTGACCTTACAATTTTGCACAGCCAGCAAACTGTTGTTATGGAAAAGCTGAAATTTTTCTCGATCAGGGTATTGTGTTGACACCGTCTATATACATTTAAATAAGGCAATCAGTAATGTCAGCATCATGTTGTTTTAGGTAAATTGATGCTTTAGTTTTTGTCATCTGATCGATTCTGAATGATGAAAACATAATCAAGCAGGAACCAAAACGTTTGGGACTGCAAGATCAAATTGTTTTCCTTCACTTTGCTTTAGGAGTTCCACAAGGCCCCATTCTTGTTTGCACTTTATATTACTACACATCTGAAAATGTCCATATAATTTCATCATTGCAACATTTTAGAGTAGAGTAATTTTTGTAGGAGGACTAGAAGTGGTATTAGAACAAAGGTGACTGTCACTTAAAGTGACTGTAAAGCTTCACGTAGAGCATTTGAACAAGCAGGTTTGACGCACCTCCTTTACTGTACATATTATATTTAGCACAGTGAACACTTTTAAAATTAGTGTGTTTAATTTTTTATTTTGTTTTTCACTGTTTACTTGTTAGGTCAAACGGTGTTGGGCTTAAGGCTTTCTGATCTATTAGGCACTTTACCACAGGAACTGCAGATGAAACGTAGCCTGTCCTATCAGAATGTTGCACATTTACTGCATTTAACAATGATAATGTTTCTTTTGCATTAAATAGAATAAACTATAACAATAAAGGGTTTATGTGGATGTTCAGCACACTGTCACATATCAACCTGTGAGATAACTCCTTCTTTTCTCCACTATCATCTGAGGTAACCGAGTGATGGCATGCTGCACTGATGGTTGTCTTTCTGTCTTAAGGTTTTCCATTTCAGAAAAATAAAAAAGACGTCTGGCTTGTAATACTGCTGTATGACTCAGTTTAGCACCCAATCCGGTCTTAGGAGTTGATTTTAAAACTTTTTTTTTCTAATAGAAGCTTTGAGATGCTTAAATAAATATAGTCTTTTATTCAGATCACAACACAAAAAGCCTACTTTAGTTCTAATTATGGAAACTTGTGTAGACGGTTGAAATATACAGAAACTGCATAAATTGCAAGTCAGAATCTAAACAAAAGGTGCAACCTTTTATGGCATCCGAAGGCTTTCTATATGCACCTTCTGAACGGATCCGTTTTCCCTGTGTGCTACAACACCAACCTATGTGCTTCTGTACAGTATGCAGAGTATAAGCTCAACCGGACGTGCTATGCTTGTTGTTTTGCCCAGAGGCAATGTAGCCGACTCAGAACTGAGGTGTACGCACGTATGATAAACAAACTGAAGAAATCACACTGTGGGTTGTCCAGGTCTTTTAATGAGTTGATTGTTGGTGTAGATTTATACATTTCTAATCTTTAATCAAAGTTAGGAAGGTTTTACAGAGTAAAAATAAGCCCTTCTGTACAAGAGTGTTTTTTCAAACACCCTGGTTGATATTTCATACCACATCCTCTACATGTGGCTGTTTGAGTAGTTAGCCGGCTTTACTCAGCATCCTTCGTCTTAAATTCCTTTCGCAATTATGCCCAGAGTGCAAGCTCAACGTTTAAGTCAGTAAAAGAGCCTGACAATGAGCAATGAGCGTGCCTTCGTCTTTTCCCTGATTATTTGTCTGGCGCACACAAATAATGAGCTTGCATAAGGTGGAATCTGGGACACTGTGTGCAGAGGACGTGCCGCCCGCACAAGGTGCTGAGCATCCCTCACTCACCCTGTTCAGCGTTTGCTCGCTTGTTTTGGATGGAGGCATTGTTTGCGTAGAGGCGGCAGAGAAATTATCCCGACACACTTGCGCCGTGTCCATCTAAGCTTGACAAATGAGGGTGTTCAGCCCGAAAAGTCTTCAATTCTTGTTGTTTTCTCGGTTGTTTCTGTTCCTTTAAAGATTCATCAGGAATCCTTGGCACGGCTCACCGGGACTCTTAACTTATTAAGGGGGAAAAATGGAAAATTGTTCATCAGTTATGTATTGCGGAGTGAAGCAGGGCCCTTTCGCCGCTTGCTTTGGCAGAAATCAGATATACCCTCTTGCCGCTGAATGAGCTTGTTAGAGATATTTTTACAGCTGAGTGTTTCTCATCACATTAAAAAACCAGAAGATGACATGCCCAGCAGAAGTCTGTAAACTATCTGATTTAAGTACTACCTTCACCTCGACATTGCTCCCTTGTTTATTATTGATGCTATCTTGATCGTTCACTGTGCCAAGTGCGGGGAGGCTTTTCGGCTGGCTCACATGCTCACCATCCACTCAGGCGGCATCACTGGGGTGGCTAAAAGTAACGTTTGAAGACCTCCACCGGGGCGGGCTGGGCTGTGATGCGCTGCTTTGAACCTCTGAACTTTGCTCTCTAAAGAAAATCACAGATGAGATGAGACAGTTGTTTGGTGGAAGAAGAGGTGCAGAATAAAGTCGTACACTGTCTTGCATTTTTCAGCAGCCATTCCCTTTTCATGCATGCAAGAAGGCTGAGGGACATAAAAGAGCACTGTCCAAATGTTTGATCGGTCTGAATGTTAAATACCAAGAAGTCCCTGTATTTCTTTCTGAAATTACTTCGGACATATTACGTATATATCTTCGAAGCCAAGCCATAGTGTCACCGTCAGACAGGTTTTGTCTTATGCCATTTGCTGTGAAAAAAAAAAAAAAGAAAAAAAAATGGCAGACTGCAGGATTATGTAGACCTGTTTTTTTTTTTATCCTTTTTAATTCTCAGAGGGAAAAATGGAAGTGGGTCTAATGGAGCTGAATGAGCCATCATGATAGTGGCTGAAGCTATAGCACCTTTTAAGTGATAGATAAGCTTTTGAAAATGTTCAAAGCGCTCATAAAACCTTAAAGCTAAACTTTAAAACTTTCTATTGATAATTCTTCCTATTGAGACAAAAGTTTGTTCTACAATCCATGTCACAAGTCAGAGAATGGATGGTGTTTTCAGCATTTGTTTTTTCAGCTGTTCTTTTGATCAAAAGGGATTGAAGAAAAGTAGCAAAAAATGTTTATTGGAAATAGATTTCACAAATCCTAATTGTGTTTTGAACAATTTAACGTTCCTTTTTAAGAATCCCGCCGTTGTTAATCCATTTGTTGGAAAAATCCTGTCAGAGGCACTGATGGCATAGTTACCTTGAAAAAGTAACTTGATTTATGATTATTTATTCTGACTTACTTAACTGATTCCTCGAATTTAAGAGTAACTAAAGGGTAAGTCTGTAGTGGGCAGATTGACTTCGCCACTGTTGAAACATCAAATGTTTCTTCAAATTTAATGTAGCACTTTTGAAGACAGATAGTTTAACAAGTTGGAAGACTATTATTATATTCCCCGTGCAGAACTAAAAAAAAATTCTATGCAGTGTCATAAACAGGTTTTTCAAGTTTATGACAAGTTTTTTTTATTGGAACAATAAGTTCCAATAAATAATAATTCATATTAGCTGATATAAGCCTAAAAATCAAAGTAAATACTGTAAAAAAATATTGTTGGAAAGTAATTTTTTTTATGTTGCATTAGTGTTTGTGTCCCGTAATTCAAGAAGATTATTATCTGTACATCAGCGATCAGCTAGTAGGCCCAACCCAAGATCGATTGGTAGCGGCTCTGTGCTCCACTAGGGGGCTTGTGACACTGTGTTACATAATAATACCATGTAATAATGTAACAAAATCTGACTTCAAAATGCAGTAAAACATCATTAATACTGCATTATGTGTTAATTGACACAAAATGCCAACGATTCAAAAATCCTTGAATGCATTTTCCAATACTTTCTTTAATAACAATATTACATTTTGCACCAGTTATTATTAAAGTAGCTCTTTTGTTTAGAAATGACAATGTAATAATGTGGCACAATATGCAATGAATGACCACAAACTGTGTTCATAATTGTTATACTTGTATCATGTTGTAGATCCTATACATTTTTAAACTGAAACTTGGGTCAATAAATACAGAAATTTGGTCATTTAGTTGCCTTTTCAGACTTTAATCTTTCCAGTAATTTTAATCTGATAACTGGATTGGAAAGACTGGCGCTTTAGATTCCTCGTTACTGAAAAAAAAATATCAGATTAGAATAACGCGTTACTGGCATCACTGGTTAGAGGTCAAAGGTTGAAAAAAAAGGGCCAAATTTCATTGGCGAGCTCAATTGATCCGACACAAACACAACACCAGGTCCCTTTAAAACAGTGAGTCAACATCTGTAGTTATAACAAAGGCAACCTCAGCTGCACCGGTTGATTTTCACTGATCCTGGACCACATAAAAAATCCACCTGCTGCACAGTTCACTAATGCTCGCTTCGACAAAGCAGCAGTGTGTCGCCACAGGAACACACAGGTGGTCTCTGCTGTTGAGAATTTGGCAGTGTTGCCTGCTGTGGGTGGTTCAGTGAACCCCTTAGACCTTTGTATTCATGTCCCATGCTGGTGTTTTTTTTTTTTTTTTTGAATGCTGCTTTGTAGAGTTTGGAGATCATGTCAATGTTTTGGTTTAGTAGCCTGCATGCTGTTTGGGAAAACTCAGTCATAACTGCAGAACATCAGCTGAACTTGTTGGGTTATCATTTTGTGACAAAACACCGATCCACATCCAAATTAAACCTGACTGAAGCTGCCCCCTCACAACCCCACCTTCTTCAAATCAGACAAAAATGGTGTCAAATGTTTGTGCTGGTTTGTGCAGCTAAAATTTTTGTTTGTGCCGCTATCATTTTAAAGATATTGAAAAATGTTTCCAGAGGTCATGAGAGGTCAATCTTCTGCAAATCATACACAACTGGTGTCAATCAACTTGACTATGTTTGTGCTGGTTTGTGCAGCAACATTTTTTGATTGTGCTGCTTTGGCTTTGATAAAAGTTTTGAAATTAAATTGGGTTTTTTTATGTTATAGAATTTGGTTGGGTGGGGTGTTGACCTGTTGACTTTTAAACTCCCGTTGAAATCTTCATAGCCAAAGCAGCACAAAGAAAACATTTTGCTGCACAAACAGAGTGAAGTTATTTGACATCAATTGTATCTGATTTGCAGAAGGTAGTGGGGGGCTTGTTGACCTTTCATGACCTCTGGAAAGATTTCTTAATATCTTTAAAATGATAGCGACACAAACCAACACAAACATTTGACACCATTTTTGTCTGATTTGAAGAAAGTGTGGGGGGGGCAACTTCACTCCAAAGCAACCATTGATTCCTGCTAGTTGCTATGGATGTGGACTGTCATACCAGCCAGAGAGAAACTTTTTTCTACATTTTTTAATTTAGGATTGGTGTGTGATCATCCCTAAGGTAAAAGTGTTTATAGAGACTTTATCTTTGTCATCTGATATTGTAGCACATTTAGAGAAAATAGTGCATCGCTTTGAATGCCTTCTCTTTGCCAAATAACGTTTTTGCAATAAAATCCCAAAACACATAAAAACATTTAACATGAGGCCAAGAGCTGGAGTCTTTACTCTCTCAAGTTCTCTGTAAAAGAAGCAAAAAAGTTGAACTAAGATATGCTAACTTTTACATCTGCGGGATCCGCTGCGACTTTAAGTTTTAAATGGAAGTTAAAAGGCAAACAACTCGACAATATGCTGCCTTCCACTATCAATCTAGTACATTATACCAAGTGATTATTAATGACAACACAGAATGAGTTTCCCCCAAGTCTTTTGCTGAAGACATTTTTTTTAATGTGCTACATTTTTTCCTCACTGCCAAACATTTATTAATAATGCAAAACTGCTTTCATGGAAATAAATTTTGATACTTCAGACTTCCCCTCGAATAAGGGCCACACAGCGGTAATTTATTCATAAATCCATTTAATAATAAAGTCCCACTCGCATCTGTGGTCACAGTCAAAGCTCTCAGGAAAAGTGAGTGAGAAAAAAAAAAAAAAGAGTTATTGGGAGGATTGTTTTCTTGAATCTTACTTATTTATGAAGACTCCTTACAAAGTGCACTCACATTAGAGAGAGCTGTCAGGATGCCAGCGTGATCGCAGCCAAAGTCGTATGCGCCACACAATGCTTCTAATTATGTCGCTGTCTCTTCTCTGTCAGAAAAGATCAAATGAATCAAAGCCTATATGGGAAGGAGTAAGTAAGCAATTATGTTCTTTTGTCTGCTATCACTGCCAGTCAACAGAGGCTGCGGCTCTAAACGACGCCGGAGCAAAAGTGGAGCGAGAGAGCTTTGATAGATGAAGTAATAATTCAGCCGGATACAACATGTTAATAAAGGCGCACCGTATCTCCGTTCGCCATCACTCAAAAGTGACTTTGCTGGTCATGCGATACGGGCAAAGAAAGGGAATATAATCCCATCGTCTAGTAGTTTGAAGATTGCTTGGCATGTCACCCTGGTTCTCCTCTATTGTTAATATTAGTTAAACTCACAGAAGAGGTGAAAAAGGTTCAAATGACGCCATTTAATTTCAATCTCACTTAAAATCTGTAGATATTGTTTCCTGTTTTCGATGTTTGTGCTTGTTAATACTTTTGTAAAATCCAAATTATATCGAGCATATAATATATTATAGAAGTGTTCTTATAGTGTCTTGCATACCTGCTCAAATTTTCACATTTTTACACCTGAATTTTATTGAGACTTTATGCGATAGAGAAACACAAAGTAGGGTATATTTGTAACGTGGTTGAGTCTGATTGGACGGAGAGCATCTGTGAACATTCATTTTTAAATTTTGCCATATAATCTGAAAAGAACCATTGTCTGGACTTTGACTAGCCCATTGAAACACATGAAAATACTATTTGATATAAACCAAAAGAACGGTTTATATCAAAAGAATGGGATATTTCATTTCAGCTTCAGGTCTTTTTCCAGGTTTTCTTCCAGTATGACCCTTTATGTAGCTCCACGTATCCCAATCAACTCTGACCATCATGCATGTTGAGGAAAAGCGTTCTCATGGTAGTAGGTGACCCAGGAAGGCAAATGTTTGCTCCACTTTCTTCTTTTTTCAAAATTAAAAAAAAAGTTTAAAAATACAGATGCGTGCCATGCTTCTAATTTTTATAGTATGAATTTGGAAACCATCTGTTTTCCTCCTTCTGCATCACAATTATGTATTTTGTTGTGGTTCATAATACAATCCCAGAGAGTTTGGTGCTTTTTAATGTGACAAAGTGTGGAAATGTTAAGGGAGATGGAGACTTAGATTATTTAGAACTTATTTCTTCTCAATATGTCATTGTCTTACCATATCTGTATTTATTTCTAGCTAATGCAAATCCTAACAACTTTTTTTTTCTAATTGTGCAGTCATTTTTCAAATCCAGAGTCCTTATAAGTCAAGAACTAAGTATGACACCATCCACTCCATCCATCCAACTTCTGCCAGCTTTTGCTCTTCAAAGGAAACAACAAAGCTTGAATGAACACATCATTTCTCTGAGACAGCTATTCCTATTTTGATATATTTCTAATAGGAAAAAACAACCTAAAAAGTAGTTCAGGCATAACTGTCACATGTAAGAACACAGCTTTTATCCAACGCGGTGCAGCTCACTATTGATGGCGAAGCATTTTTCGGTGAAGAAAAGCCAAGTCGACATTTTTGGCCGGATCTGAAAGGGATTATCTCCACACTCTGGAAAAAAATACACAAGTCCGTAGCTTATTTCTAATACTGTATTTTTTAGCCACCTTCCCTCGTGTGAGTTAGTGGCGGAAAAGTCTTCGAGAGGGATCATCGACATACTGAACACGAAAGGCATATGCAAATGCATGTGCCATTTATTGGGATAAGTTGTTTTCCCTCTTAATATCAATCTCAGAGTGAACAAGTCCTATAGAAGGGTGGTTGATATTATAGAGGTTTTTTTTGTCAGTTTGACATCCAGGTAACCCACTTTTGCTTCAGCATGTTTACTCTTTGATTATCGGGAGAGCTGAGGGAAGCACTATCTCTCAGCTGCCAAAACCAGGCTGGCAGGCTGTCACAACACCGATGAAGACACATATACCACCTGGGTGTTTGTATGCGGTACACACAAACTGTAGACACACACACACACACACAGTCACGCACGCACTTGCACTAAGGTTGTGTGCGTGCTTAATAGTATATCCACACAGCAGCAAAAAAACAAAACAAAAGACAGTAGCATGTTTTTTTGGAAACAAACATGTTTTTGCTGTTGCTTTTGAGAGAAGCAGAATATGAATTCATAGAGGGATTTTATGGAGTCATGACAACACGAAGCAAACCAGGTCACAATATTTTTTATTAGAAAAACAAAAACAAAAAACAGCTAAGTTTGTGAATCCAATTATACAATGTTAGCATATGGACTAATTAAATCCTGATCTCTGAAAACATTCTGGTCAAAACAGATGCAATTATTGCTGTTTTTATTTTTTATTTTTTTTAACTGTGGTCCTTCAGTTTTGCAACAAAACTCCTCCAGCCACAGGAAGCAACCCAGGAGACATTTTAAGGGCCCTATTATTTGATGCCACCTAGGCACAGTGAATTCCCATGGACTGCATTAGAAGCTCTACAGCAGGGGTGCCCAAAGTCGGTCCTCGAGGGCCGGCATCCTGCACATTTTAGTTCTCTTCCTGGTGGTACCAACAGCCTTTTCAGCATGTCAGTGTTCTTCTTAGGCCTTCTAATGAGCCATCATTTGATCCAGGTGCGTTAAACCAGGGACAGAACTAAAACATGCAGGATGCTGGCCCTCGAGGACCGACTTTGGGCACCCCTGCTCTACAGGGATTCACAGACGGGATTTTTTTTGTTTGATTTTGTTTTTTTAACAAATTATTTGTAGCAGGCGTCTTGTCTGAGCAAACTGAAAAATCAGTAAAGGCTGAAATGCAAAAATTGCTTTAAACAACGCCCTTGAATTGTTTTTTGTTTTTGTATTATTATTTGCATCCTTGGCTTCAATTTCCATGACTCAGGGTGCTGCCAGAGTCAGCACCCTGACTCTGGGTGTCGCCTAAATTACATGGTCTCAATAAATATTTAGAATTTTGAAATCTAAAGGATAGGGACACATCACAAGTATTATAAACAATTAGATACATATTTGAGACCAGCTAAGGACGCATATCTCACATTTTTGTTTCCTCTCATTGTTTACCTTCAGGTCTAACCCTTACTGCCTAATTTTGTTTACAGTAATTAAAGAATTACAAAGAAAATAATCTTGACCAGCCTATGATAAACCATTCCAGCTCTGGCTCTATGGGTTCAGAGTCCAAGTTTGTCTTTTGGAGTTGCAACAAGTTTTCTGCAAAAAAGTGTGGCTCTCGTTAGCTCCTCCAGACTTACCAAAAATCTAAGCTTAGATGATCCGTAAAATGGATGGGAACAAAGTCTGACTTTGGTATTAATGATAATATTTCCTTGGAAAAAATAAATAAATTGTTTCGTAGATGAACACAAGGGAGGAAGAAGTTGCATAAATGGGAAACAGAGAATCAGGGCAGAGTCAACATTTGTTTATTTTTGTTTTGATTGGACATCTGGCATGTGTTTCGGGAAAACTGTCTCTGCTTGGGAATGCTCGAGTCGTGGCACACATGCAATCAGCACAAGCGTCAAATGTGCTGGTGTGTGTGTGTGTGTGTCTTGGTTCCTGGGATGACAGATGAGAGGTTTCGCATCAATATTTGAACAAACCGCTCTTGCATCTCTTTCTGTTGAGACCAGGCAGTTTTTTTTTTTTTGTTGATGTTGTTTTTAAAGGGAGTGGGAGTCACAGCGGACATGTGCTCATATGTTGGAGTGGAGATTTAGATCTTAAGGTGTTTCTTCTTTTTTTTTTTTTTAAGTTACAGAGAAGCTTTGCTTAACAACAAGGAGGAAGTGGAACTGTGTAGAAGTTTTACTCACATCTCATTCGTCGGAGAGCGTTTGTGTACATCCAGGAGATGCAAACACCATCTGGTTGTTGGGTGACGAACACTAAACATGACCCACATAGTCATGCTTAACACAGCATAGTGTCTGTTGTTAGAATGTGGAGTAATTCAATTTTTAGCTATTTCTTTGAATGTCTTTTAAAGTACTTCCCTTATGATGGGACTGTAGTTACATTTTACGTTCAACATGTCTGAAGATCTTCTGAATTAATGCATTTTTTACTCTCTACCTTCTTGCCATGGACACGTATGATCTGAACAGATGCTCCCCCAGTGCTTCTCACTATCCTCAACACCCACCTATCATCTGCTTCGGCAATCTCCTGCCACCCCCACCTCCTCTGTTAGCTTCACCTCTACTCCTCAGACTGGCCCATCCATCTGCTGCACGAATTAGTGTCGATGCTGCCTATGAGGGGCCCACCTCATCCGGGTGTATATAATTAATGCAGTGTTGACCACTGCCAAGCTGTATTTATTCATGTATTTACACAGACACACTTTATAAAAGTCACTGTTTACCTCAAGGCGACTATAATGAATATCAGATCTACAAATAGGTCTCTCTTTTTGTACACCTCATTTCTTAAAGCTGGTAGGGAAATGTTACTATGGTTAAAAAATATTATAATAATAATTTTGGTGCTGATTCTTAATTGGAAAACTCAGCAAGTTATTAAATGATTTGTTTAATCCATGTCGAAGCGCTACTCCATGATACATAATACTGTTGTTTGGTTGTTGGGATAAGTGGGGGTTTCCTGCCTTTTATACTATATATCAATCAATCAATCAATCAATCAAGTTTATTTGTACAGCACATTTCAGCACCAAGGCAGTTCAAAGTGCTTTACAACATAAAAACACAAAAATACAAAGTCATTGAAGAAACCACTCAGTGAACAATTGAGAAAACCATTAAAGATTACATTTTGCCAAGTGCCATTGTTACACATGAAAATGTTGGTCAGTGTTTCATTTATCATGTCTCAAACGCAGCTCTAACAGGTGGGTTTTTAGTCTAGATTTAAAGGAACTCAGTGTTTAAATCTGGATGTTTGTTCCAGATTTGTAGTGGATATAAACTGAATCCTGCTTCTCCATGTTTGGTTCTGGGGATGCAAAGCAGACCCAGAACCAGAAGATCTGAGAGGTCTGAAAGGTTGATACAACAAGAATATGTTAATATATAGTATAAAAAGCAGGTATAATTCCACTATATGTTGTGGAAATAATCACACAGGAGGGTGATCCAGGAAAAAATTAAAAGTTCTGTTTTTCTTCTGTTGACAAGTTTCCCTCTCATTATTCTTTGTGCTATAAAATCTTGGCATATATTAAGCTAATAAAAACTGGGGGGAATCACCACCCTGAGAGCAAAGGGACGCACAAATAAAGTTACAAAAACTGTTGGGGGTTTTTTGCTCACATACTTTCAGTTCGCCTAAATTAGTGCAAAGACATTCACTTCACACAGGAACAAAAAAACCATCAATCACAGCCAAAAGCTATTTTCATGCAAAGTTAAGACAAGTTTATTGTTGTAGCATATTTCAAAGTGCTTTGCTCCATAAAAACTCATTTTAGTACGGAATATGAAACAAGCAATAAACATTACATCAGAATACAAAGCATTTACTTTTTGTTAGGCACAACTAAAACTGTTCACTGCCTGGAGAATCTATAGCATATATCTATATATATATAT
>CAEFZX010018887.1:0-13976 GCA_903066825.1 Alfaro cultratus | reverse complement strand
ATATATATATAAGTAGCAGTTTTAGTAATAAACTCTGATATTCAACTTAACTAATTTACTGGGTGCGGAACACTTTTGATTCCCCTGCCACAACTGTGACTGCGCCTGGAGATGAGAGTGGAAGAGAGGAGAGGAAAAGAGAGGAAAGAGGAGCGCAGCGGCTCTTTAACTGGTTTTGTTATGATGGCCCGGCGTGCGCTCTAGCTGGCATCGCGGAGCCCCAATCAGGTGCCATTACACCCGATGTTTGAAGAATATCATTGGCTGCTGGGGAAAGGAGCTGTGCGCAAAACCAGCCCCGCCGCTCACACTCGGCTTCCAGAAGCAGAGATGAGAGCATCATCCGCTTTGAGCGCTAAGGCGCAGTGATTAAATCCTCACAGAGAAAGTCTCATTGTTCGTGCATCTTAAAAAAATAATAATAATAATCTACCCGGTTTATTTATTTACTGGAGTTTTTTTTGTTGACAATGTTTTTCACCACAAGGATTTTAAAAGTTTTTAATGTTCTTTTTTCCTGACTTTTCAGTGAAGGGGGGAGTTCGTTCTGCGCACAAGGAATGTTGGCTCAAGCTTGCGACTGTGTGCGCTGATACCAAAAACTCATAGACCGGGTGCAGAATTGATTAAAACTAACAAGTTCGGATCAAATGGCTGCACTTCTCAAAGCAGAAACGACTAAATTTTCCACTGACCCGAGGCAGAGGAGGGGATTTTTAGACTCGGACAGCCTTGTTGCAGCTTGTTTTGCTGTTTTTTTCCTGCCAGGGAAGATTGGAAATGCACATATCTTGTAGGAAAAAGGAATAACACTTTTTTTTTTCTTTTTTTCTGCATTGATATTCACTTGGAGAGTGAGAGGGGAGATGATTTGGTTAATACTTCTGCTCTCCATTCTGAATGGAGCTCTATGTCAGCTGCACTACTCCGTGCCAGAAGAGCAAGAGCCTGGCACCGTAGTTGGGAATATCGCAGAAGATCTAGGTTTGGACATTACCAAACTTTCCGCTCGCCGGTTCCAGACGGTGCCAAGTTCGCGGACACCTTATCTGGAGGTGAACTTGGAGAACGGCGCACTGGTTGTGAAGGAGAAAATAGATAGGGAAGAAATCTGTAAGCAGACCATCCCGTGCCTGCTGCACCTGGAGGTGTTTTTGGAGAATCCGCTGGAGCTGTTCCGCGTGGAGATCGAGGTGATGGATGTCAACGACAATCCGCCCAGCTTTCCGGAGCCGGACATTTTCGTGGAAATATCTGAGAGTGCCATACCCGGGACTCGTTTCCCCGTGGAGAACGCCTTCGACCCTGACGTTGGCACCAACGCTCTCAGCACGTATGCTATAACCAGCAATAACTATTTTTCCCTCGACGTGCAGACGCAGAGCGACGGGAACAAATTCGCGGAGTTGGTGCTGGAGAAGCCGCTGGACAGAGAGCAGCAGGCGGTCCATCGCTATGTGCTGACGGCTGTGGACGGGGGCGTCCCGCAGCGGACCGGAACAGCTCTGTTGGTAGTTAAAGTTCTGGACTCTAATGACAACGCTCCCACGTTCGATGAGTCCGTATACACGGTTAACCTGCGGGAAAACTCACCCGTGGGGACTCTAGTCATCCAGCTGAACGCCACGGATGTAGACGAGGGACTAAACGGAGAAATTATTTATTCCTTTAGCAGCCACAACACCCCACGGATAAAAGACTTGTTCAACATCGACGAAAGAACGGGCAGGATAGAAGTGGCCGGCGAGGTGGACTACGAAGAGAGCAACACGCACCAGATCAACGTCCAGGCGAAAGATCTGGGGGCTAACGCCGTCCCTGCGCACTGCAAAGTGCTGGTAAAACTTGTGGACGTGAATGACAACACACCGGAGATCAGCTTCAGCACCGTAACTGAGTCTGTGAGCGAGCAGCACGCCCCGGGCACCGTGATTGCCCTCTTCAGCGTTTCGGACCGAGACTCTGGTGAAAATGGTCAGATGAGCTGTGAGATCATGGGCGACGTCCCCTTCAAGTTGAAGTCGTCGTTTAAAAATTACTACACCATCGTAACGGACGGCTCGCTTGACAGGGAGAACACGGACTCATACACCATCACAGTCGTGGCCACAGACAAAGGTCAGCCCTCGCTGGCCACCAGCAAATCAATTAAGGTGCACGTCTCCGACGAGAACGACAACGCGCCCCGCTTTACGCAGGTTGCTTATGATGTTTATGTGACTGAGAACAATGTGCCTGGCGCTTTCATTCACGCAGTGACCGCCTTGGACCCTGATATAGGACAGAATTCTTTAATTACCTACTCCATATTGGAGTGTGACATCCAGGGAATGTCTGTTGACACGTATGTCTCCATAAACCAAGACACCGGCTACCTTTATGCGCTGCGCTCTTTCGACTATGAGCAGCTAAAAGAGTTCAGCTTCATGGTCCAGGCTAAGGACTCAGGTGCTGTCGAATTGTTCTCCAATGCCACAGTTAACGTGATCATAGTCGACCAAAATGACAACGCTCCCAGCGTTATAGCCCCTATAGGTAAAAACGGCACGGCTAAAGAACACCTGCCGCGTTCTGCGGAGCCTGGATACCTGGTGACGCGCATCGTGGCCATGGACGCAGATGATGGCGAAAACGCACGTCTGTCCTACAGCATCCTGCGGGGCAATGAGATGGGAATGTTTCGCATGGACTGGAGGACCGGAGAGCTGAGAACGGCGCGCAGGATCTCCCCCAAGCGGGACCCACAGGGCTTTTACGACCTGCTGATAGAGGTGAGGGACCACGGGCAGCCTCCTCTCTCCTCTTCCGCCAGTGTGAGCGTAATACTAGTGGACAGCGTGGTGGAGGGTCGCAGTGGGGACCGCGGCTCGGCCTCCAAGGCTAAAGAGACTTCTCTTGATCTCACCCTGATTCTCATCATCGCCCTGGGCTCCGTGTCCTTTATATTCCTACTGGCCATGATAGTGCTGGCCGTGCGCTGTCAAAAGGACAAGAAGCTCAATCTGTACACGTGCCTGCTGGCCGGCGACTGCTGCCTGTGCTGTGGCTCCTGCTGCAGCAGGCAGAGCCGCGGTAGGAAGCAGAAGAAGCTGAGTAAATCCGACATCATGCTGGTTCAGAGCACCAACGTGACCACGGGAGTTGGGCCCGTCGGGCAAGTGCCAGTGGAGGAGTCTGGGGTGGGGAGCGTGGGAGGCGGGTTTGGCTCCCACCACCACCAAAACCAGAACTCCTATTGCTACCAGGTATGCCTGACACCGGAGTCTGCCAAGACGGATCTGATGTTCCTTAAACCGTGTAGCCCCTCCCGCAGCAACGACGCTGATCACACCAACCCCTGCGGGGCAATAGTGACCGGCTACAGTGATCAACAACCGGACATTATATCTAACGGCAGCATTCTATCCAGTGAGGTAAGAGAGCAGACACTGTGATCTCAGAATCAACCTATCTTCCATGCGTAAAATGTATTAAAAGTGTGGAAAACAGCATTTTTCACGGGTTAACCTTACCCGTGCGTTATCAATTCAGATCACGCAAAGTAAAAGTCTTTGAAAAAAGGTTCGGCAATTGACTTGACTTGTGCTCAGTGGCCTTTAATTATTGTTATGCGTAATGGTGATTGGACATGCCAGTTGTTTAATCTCAAGTGGTATTTTATAATAATAATATAAGACTTATGTAGTATCAGGTTTTATACAGGGCACTAAAAAGACTAGAATTTTAACTTATGACAACAACACATATACAATAGACTGTTTTATTTTTTTATGATCATTTTCTTTCTTGACAATATTAAAGTGTAGATTTAGACATGGTTTTTAATTTCTTATCCTAAGTACAACCGAAGAACGCATGTTAAGTTAGTTATTTTGTGCAGCATTGGAACAATTAGCCAGAATAATCCAACATGAAGGTATAGCTGGGGAATCCAGTCTGATGCAGAAACAAGCTCAGGTTGGGCCAGGGGCGTATCCAGAAAGGGTAGGCCAGAGGGGGACCACAAATAATCGGGTGGGCACATTAAAAATCAGAAACCATAACAGTGTGAGTTTTGTTTTGGTATTTTGCTATGTGACTGTTATAATAAGTTTCGGGTGATTTGTTATGAGAATTCAGACACTTATAAGCTTGTAATTTCTTATCTAACATTAATGTGTAAAAGTTGTTATGGATATCAGGCTTTATGACCCCCAAGAGTGGCACCACTTGTGCAATTTGCTCGTGGATCTGCAGAGAGTTGGTGGCTTTTTTTGTTGATTGCTTGGCTTGCGTTGAGCCAGACCAGCCAGTCACATCCCTAGTCCTCTGTGTGTTAAATATTCCGCGCACGACACAGCACGGCAGCACCGTGAACAAAGGTTGTTCAGTTTCAGCATCAGGCGTCTCAATCATTTACGCCTCCCTAATCTACTCCCCCCACCACAACCCTTGCTCTCATCTCCTCTTGCCGACTCTCACCAAGTGAATGCACACATAATCAGTAACCCACGTCGCTCCACCAGAGCTTCTCCTGACTCAGTTTCACATTCTACCTTTATAATCTTAATCTATGATTATGCATTTGAATCATCTGCCTGTTTGCATCGGTTGTGATCACATCTGTGTTTCTGTTGGCTTTCCAGACAAAACATCAACGAGCAGAACTCAGCTATCTGGTGGACAGACCCAGGCGTGTCAACAGGTAGTGGAAAACACACGATGTGATGCATGCATACACATTCATCCCATTTCATGTTGGCCTAGTTACCACCACAATGTCTTGTGATCCACCACCACAAGACATTCAACAGGCTGTCATTGATCCACAATCTCTTCATGACAATGAAGTCAGTATCCAATTTGAGCCTTCCAAATGCAACATTTGGCTGAAGGGTATTTCGCTACATTATATAGAGTCTACTCTAGTTAAAAAAAACAAAAAAAAAAAAAACTACCCATGTTAGAACTGAACAATATTATAATAAGTTCTCTGCATATTCTATTTGTTCAGTATTTAAATAATTCATAGCAATTCTGAGAGGATTTCTTGTTTCAGAGCATCTTAGATCGGACTCTGCTTAAAAACTACACTACCTAGAACGGACAAAGTTCAGCAAAATTATTTTACAAAAAGGACAGCTTTTTTAAAATGCTGTTTGTGAACTGTGAACCATTTCTTTTAAAACTTTGTAAATAAAAAGGATGATTTATCTCTTTTTTTCTGCCTGGATTCCATTTTCCATGGAGTCCATCTTAAAAACTCCACCACCCAAACAGAATGATTTTCCAACCTTTCATGATTTTTGAAACCTTTATTAAGGTTGTGAAAACAATAAAGTATAATTTAAAATCTTTGTCAAGATAATTTTTTGAATTAAGTGATATTTAATATGCTGCAAATGGGATGCTAACTTGTTTGGCATAGTCTCTTCCTAAATCTATAAAATGAACCAGAGCCAGCCTAAAGCATAAGTAAACAAAGAAGCTGCTTTGGGCCTCTTAAACCTTTAGGGGACACCCGGGAGTACCAGAGCACACACACACACACACACACACACACACACACACACACACACACACACACACACACACACACACACACACACACACAATCTATATATATGTATATACTGTTATAGCAGTAGCTATGTTAGATGCATAATGTCCAAGATTTAAACATGGACTATATATCTATATATAAAGAGAATATTGTTTGGATTTGGTGACTGAGGATATTTGGACAGGTCCTAAATCAAGTTCTGCTTAGGGCCCTGTACAGCCTCGGACCAGCTCTAACATGAGCACTACACCCATCAGTATCCACATCGTTAATTGCGGTTTTAAGAGCCTGCACTGTTCCCAACATATCCATAACGTTCATCTTCAATTTGGCATGAGTCCCATAACTGACACAGCGGCGTCTATTAAAGCTCTAATGCTGGATTTCATTACTTGCCATGTGTAACATCCAATTTAGGCTCTTGATGGCTACCGTGACCACATTAACGTGGTCTTGACTTCTGATTCTTCCTCTCTGTCTCTTTGCCCTCTCATTTAATCCTCCTCCACACTCTGTGTGTCTTTTGTCTCACAACCATATTCATTCTTCCTCTGTCTGTGCTCCCCCTTCCCTCTCTGGACCTCTTTGTAGTTCTGCATTTCAAGAGGCAGACATTGTCAGTTCTAAAGACAGTGGTCACGGCGACAGTGAACAGGGCGACAGCGACCACGACGCAACAAACCGGGGTCACTCAGCCGGTGAGTTTATCCACATCTCATAATAATTACTCCGCCATTTCTGCCCTCACACACACACTCAAACACACGCACACATACACACCTCCCTGATCCGTTTCAGCATTGTGAGTTTGCAATTGTGAATAGGATAATCTGAAGTTGTTGGTGCGGATCGTTGATTTTTTCATTTCCTTAATTTGCAGAATGTGCGGGTAGGCCCTGAGCTCAGAGGTTACTGGCTGGTATGAACAGGCCCCAGATGTGTTGATTGTAACTCACAGCCTTGCAAAAAGTGTATCAGTGGAAATCTCTTCCCTCTGGCCTTTGCTTCTTCAGCAGTGTGGTGCTGAAAGGACAGTGACTTGCAGTGAGGCTGAGTGGGGCCCACAGAGCTTTAGTTGCACAAATCAATAGGCTCAGTCAAGAGAAAATGAACCGCATGAAAGCTGAATTGATGTAATGAGAAGCATTTCAATCAACCCTAGAGTCAATATGTTGTACAAACGCTAAGCAACTTACTCATCCCTGCGTGCCTTCAGAGTTACCATGGCTCTTCTGGCTACTTCTCTGATTAATGCTTTTGGTGGACCACCATGTCGTTGTAGGCTTGCAATGGTATCCACTTGCCTTTTTTGCTTCCTCTATAAACTGCTCTGCAAGATATTCAGAGCTTAGGGTATTGTTTTATAATTAATAAAGTGACCTCAGAGGAGAGCCTGTTGCAATAGATTTAACTAAGGTTTGCCGCCATAAGAGAGACTGATGACCAAAGCACATTAGTTTTTTTCACAATAATTTTAAAATATGTATCGTTTTTCTTACGTGTGTTTTATTTGACCTCATAGACCTCTGATCTAGATTCAGCTTTTCAGGCACACTTATTTATCTTACACCCTTTTCTTTTTTGATTTACCAGATTTTTGTATGTTCACCGTGAGTTTAATAAAGCCAAAATGTTAGAATTAGCTTACATATCCCCATCTATGTTCTCACTCGGGGTTCATTTGCAGACCCTCATTCCTTATCTGCTCTTACAGCATGATAGATTTTTTTGCAAAGAAGGTTGGTGGATTTTATCTTAAGCCTCTCTTCATTCTCTCTAAAACTCTATTTAGTTAGTACCTGTTTATTGATCATGCTAGAGTCAGACAAAAAAGATGAGCAATACAAAATCTAATTTCATATTGAACTGCCCTTTCTTCGTAAGGGAATGCTCCACGTGACGCATGTAAGACCCCTGTCTAGACCACAGCTTGCCAAATATCTTAGCGGTGCAGGGAATACAAATAGAGAGGAGATCCGATAGGCGTTGTTGGGTAGTGAATGGGCCTCTCATTAGGCTCTGCAGTGTTTGACATTATTAATGAACTGAGCCTAAATAAAGAGTGGGTATGGAGCACCGGTGTCACTCCCCGCCCTCGCTCATGAAACAGGTTGGGAAGGTCAAACTATGCGCAACTGAAATACAGCATTGCAAGGAATCCAAGTCTCCCTTCTTTTTTTTTGTAGGAGCTCATTGCTTAGTGAAATAGATGTAAGGGCTGATGTTTAAACATATTTATTTTTTGTGTTTAAAGATATTATATGTGATAAACTGTTTCTGCATAGGCTAAAGGACTAAGAGAAAGTGAGGGGATAACAGGGAGAATATCTACTATACATCTTAACATGTCCTTCTAGCACATAGTCTCCAACTTTAGGAAGAACTCAGCCCTGACATGATTTTTCAAGACATGCCCGAGACTGTAGTATAACACTTATTTTAGGTGGAAAATTGTCTTGAATTCCAATTTGCTAGCTTTTGGAGCACAGTGACAGGCATTATACTTCTGAACCAATGACATGTTTCTTCAGCCTTTTTCTTTCTTTTTTGGCTCAGTGCTTTGCTCGTTTGGCACAAGCAGGGGAGTATACACAGTTGGTGCTTCGACTGTGTATTTCATACAAGGGAAATCAACATTTGTTCCTCATGTTGGATTTAGAAGAGAACAGCTTACCACTCGACGGGAGGTAATACCACACGACTGGTATTTTGGAAAGACGGACACTTGAGTTTCACACACTTCTGTAAACAAAACCAGGCATTGTATGTTTGTCTGCGTGGGTGTAAAGGTATACCACCGTCTGATTTCAAGTGTAGGTGTGTGCCTGATACCTAAATGTAACCTGAGTGTTTGTGTGCTTGTGTGTTATGTCTAAAGAAAGCAAGTCTATGTGATAATGTCTGTATCGCAACGGCACTCTCCTTTGAAATCGTGCTCCGAAAGGGCCTGAACGTATTAAGTGTAAGAGGAGAGAGTGGAAGGTGCTGCTTGGAACTGTGCCTAGTATAGACAGTATTTCCATAACACAGACACTGCTCAGTTGTCTCAGAGTAATTTATTAACAAAAAGCAATGGGAATGTTGATTTTCTCAGAGGGTTTATAACATATAGTACTTTGCTTTGCAAAACTATACCTGTCTCCTAAACATTTCCATAATTATTCTTGTTATAATTGGAAATGTCATTGTATTTTGACTTGCATCTGTCCCGTGAACCAATACTTTATAGTAGCACCTGTCACTGTAATAAAAGCTTCAAGTCTGTTGGTGTACGTCTCGACCAGTTTATAAAATAATAGGCAAAATATTTCAATTTTAATAAATACATTTTGGATTATAATGAGGAGTAATTTCTTAACTTAATAGAAAGTGTAGTGTCTTAACTTTCATCCAACCAATAAGGATTGAGATGCAGTTACATTTAAAATGTCATATTGGTTTTAAACCAAAGGAGTTTTACACTTTTGTAAATCATGCAACATAATTGCATATAAAATAGGCTTCTTCTACATTTTCAAAGTAGCCAAAAAAGGCTACTTCTATATTGTATTAGTTCTAAATTCAGAGGTTTTCAACCTCTATCTGTGTCACTCTTTACAGCCAGTGCATTTTGGGATTTTTACATCCGATTGACTTAGAGTATTTATTGACCTCTTTCCCCCAGTCTAAACAAAAAGCTATGTGAAAACAGAAACAAAATTTTTAAGGCGTGTTCAGCTCTTTTGTTATGTTTCTCTTACTTTGTTGGTAGGTCTGATTCCATCTTTGATATTCTCTGGCGCTAGATTTTAAATGTTGGTCCTCCGTGGTGACAGTCGTCTATCAAGTTTATTTTTAAAAGCAGAGTTCACCGTACTTATAGTTGACTTAACCCCTGTCAATAAATCACTCCCCATACCAGCAAAACATGAGGAAAGGGCAGGACTACATATCTGGCAAATCATTAAGGGCCTCATTCAATTGCACTAGTGAAGATGACATGTGAATTTAAATTCCACAATTCAATTAGAATTGTTTTGTAATCTAATCTCAAAAAACAAATATTTAAATTAATTCCCAGCCATAATAAAAACCCACTAAAATAAATTATACGTAATGTTTCAAAATGTGCAAAAGGCATATTAAGACTTTTACAAGACACTTTATTTTGTCCTAACTGTGTTCTTAAGGTAACCAAAATACAAAAGCCAGTATAAAAGAAATAACAACTAAATTAATAAATAAGTAAGTAAAACTTACCCCATAAATAAATTAAGGAATTTTTGAAGTGGCTTTTTGAGAAGACACACTCTATGTATGTACACATGCATAAGCTCAAATGTGTTCCATATGAATATATGCATGCTCTCATTCTTGGTGTGGAGGTGCATGCGCTTGTCTGACACACACACATTCTCTTCCTGGTTTTCTGTCAGGGTCTCATCCTTCATTCTGTCTCCCTCACTCGTTGGCTCTCTGTAACACTCCACTGATCAGTAATTCATTTCCAGATCCTTTGCATAGCAATTATCAAAGGAGGGTTACAGGCAAGGTTTCCACATGGGAATGTGCCACACATTCTCCCTTTTTGGTGCACCTTTGGAATATTTCAAATCAAGGGGGAAACCATTTCCAGTTGGCATATCATCAACTACACCTGTCGTAGCTTCCCGCTCGGCCGCTCGTCTGACACTTTAGAAAATAAGTCTCCTGATGTCGTTTTAAATCAAAGGGACACTGCCTGTGAGGCTGGTATACCTTGAAAATGTGAGCAAATGGCTTTTCTGAAAGCTGGTGTCTGGAGCGAGGCACCGCTGCATCAGGAGCCAAAGCAGTATTGATTGAGCGCCACACCTTTTACTTCTCCACCCTGCTTTTTCCAAAATTAGGCACTGTTTTCTCTCATCTCGTGTCTAGAAAAAGATAGCAAAGTGAGCAGGCAAAACAGAGAAATAGGTGGCAGATAAAACCGGATGAAGAATTAAGGTGGGAGAGAAAAAAAAAGACACCTCAAAATGTTCAATCAGCTGTGGAAGGCTGTGAGACGAGAAGGAGACTGGAAACGATCATTATCATGACGTTTGTTTTGGTGCGAACAACAGCCGTGACAAATGGTACAATTAAATCACTGTGGTAACGGTGTATTAGACGGCTGATTATGAATTAGTGAGTTGCAGTTCCCCGTGTCACTACGCTGTCAGAGGAATTTAGCTAACAGGGCATTGATACACCCCTTTCTTCCAGTTCTAAAATATAAAGAGAAGTTAAAGACAGAAAGTAGGCAAAGGTATAAAGATTTAAGTTAAAGTTGTGTGACTGATTAAAAAATGTAATTTGTAGCATTCCAAAATGTCTTATGACAGAAATAATGTTTCCAAACAATAAAATCTTTATTAATGATGGAAATAATGAGTATATGTACCCTGTATGCTTGCCAAGTTGAAGCAATGTGCCTTTAAAAAACTATGCAGAGACCCTTAGTTTTCAGTTTTAAAGGGGGGAGAGGGTATTATGTAAAATAATTTTTTTGTGCTTTATATTGTGTTTTAATCTTGTTCCGTCAAAACATACAAGTGTTGCCTTGATTCTTCCAAACATGTTTGAGAAATTCCTGAATCTCCCGTGGCAACCATTTGTGTGTGCATAAATGCTGGCTTTCACTCATGCTGTGTGTATATTGGGACTGGTGCTGTGGAATTCCTAGTCATAAATGAGTGTTATTTTTCGGTGACCATTTTATTTTATTTTAAGTTTAAGAATTGACTAACCACCTACAAATGAAATGTCAGTGCTCTCTGGTTGACCCAAGTGGTCAGACTTTGTAAAAATTGGCCAAATTAGTCAGAAAGTAAATCTCTTACCATCAGTTAAACCATCCTGCATGCTGAAATCAGTAAAGGAACTGATGCCGAATCATAGTGTGGCTGGAGATTCAGTCTTACTGATTGACTGCCATGGGATCTGGACTAGTATTTTCCCAATACTCAGATAATGCAATACTGTGACTGCATTCATTGAACCACTGATATGTGGGTGTGCGCTTTTCAGACTTTGCTGGACAATAAATTGTCCCAGAAATTACTGTGATAAATTATAATATTGTCGTTTTGAGACCTGTTTTCAACTAATATAATGATAATAGCATAGTAATGCAAGTACACCCCCTCAAAGATCAATAAATTAATTTGTAAAAAACATTTAACACTGGGATTGGAAGACATTTTTAATATACAAAATAAATAAGCAAACCAAAAACAAATAAAATGGATTATGAAGTCTCTGTAAACAACTTTGCCCTTTAAAATAAGTTATTCATTAGGCTCAGACAGTGAAAATACTGCCAGTTAGGACTTTTGTGAAAAAAGTGTAAACTTACAGTTGTGTATTGGGTGTCAAATGTTTGCAGCATCTATCAAAAATGCTGGCTTTTCAATTAGATTAAAGAGCAGCATCTCTTTAGCAATTAATCAAACTGTCTTAGTGTGCATCATTTTGCTATGGCCGTTTTGAATGTTGTTTATTGACTGAACTTCCTGATGATGGTAGACTGTCAGGAAGACAGAAAGAACCCGCTGCTTGTGGTTTGTGTTTTTTAAGCTATGTGCATATGTGTGTGTCCTGTGTTTGTGTGTGTGTGTGTGTATGCATGTTTATACCCTGTAACATCTTGATGATGAGGGTAAGGATGATAAAAGGCTTCCCATGTACCTATATATATGAAATATTTATAGTGACAATTAAGGTTGTTAAAATCATCATAGAATTTGATTTGTTACTTTTGGGTTTACAGGGTTTATGACTTTATGTTTGCTGTTATTTGGGTTATGGAGCCTTTTAGGAAACAGGAAACAAATGTTGGAATGACTGACTTTTCTTGTGAAGTGCATCAAGAAGAAATTTGTTGTGAATTTGCACAATATAAATAAACTGAATTGAACTGAATTGTATTAAACCAAGCAAATCTTATATCACTGCACACCAGCTTGCTGCATTTATTGAGGAGTTCTATAAAGAACACAAAGCATGTATCAATAATCAATGGGCATCCTGAGCGTTTTGCTCTAACGGTATAAAAGAGGAAAAATTAATCAAACTGACACTTATACAGAAGCTGCTCTCCTGGCTCTCCCTTGGCTCAGATATTGGGATGCAGACAGTGAAAATTATAGCTGGGAACCATTTATCTGGCTGTCATTAGTAGATATAGTGGAGGCCATCTTGGTGTGTTTTGGTCCAAGGAGATTTCTGGTTTACTCATCACAGTTTTGCTGGCCAGACTTCACCAGGAAGTTGTTCTACTCCTTTGTTGTTGTCCAAATGGTCATGACTTGTGACATAATCCTTTCTGAAGCTGTGGAAAGCAAGATGAAAAGCAGAGGTAGGGACAAAAGACAAACTCTAACATGGGGGTAATTTAGATGGGGATGAGGGAAATAGATTAAAAGGGTGAAGAAGGAAATGGGTAGTGAAAATTAAATATGCCAGAAAATGAGACAGAGGACGTAAGAAAAGATGCAGATGGATTGATACAGTTGGAGGAAGAAACAAACACAAACTGGGTGCTTGCAAAAAATAAAAAATTAAAAAATATGCACAATCTACCCACAAAGTGAATATCAAGATGGAGTTGATTTTTTTTCCCCTGAAATTTGTTTTTCCCTCATTTCCTCGCTCCAAGTCGTTGGAGGTATGATCAGACGACGCAATTAGTCAAATGGCACCGACATGGGATTTTAGAAACATGCAGAGATGTAATGTAGAAAATAAGCAAGTGGGGGGAAAAAAACTAAGTGCTGATTGCTTATTAACACACAGATTGTGTTCATAATGTGTGGTTTCGTTTGCGCCTTCTCTTCGGAGATTGTGTGCGTGCGTGTGGGTGCGGGTGTGTGTGTGTAAAAAGAGAACACGCATGTGCTCTTCCTGCCTGTTGAGGTCACGATGAGAAGAGACTGCTGGCAGGGCCTGTCATTGCTAGTCACTGTTTTGGTTGTTGTTTTTCTTCCTGCCCGAGGAGGAAAAGGTGCATCATGGGGATCAACAGCCACTCAGTTTCATGTGAGCACAGCCTGTCTATCTGTTTACTCATGTATATTTGCATATCCTCACGTTTAGGTAGTACTTTTTATGCAAGTGGGAGTTGGCTGCCAAACCTAGGTGTTAATAATATTTATTTTTAAGTTTCTCTGAGTAGATTGGGAGCTTTGATGTGACATTTTCTAAGTTTGATAAAGAGTTGGCACTGATAGATGCGGAATAAATTTACAAATAAATGTGACTGTAAAATATACTCATTCAGATGTGGCAAGGTGCCCTGGGCAAGCCCTTCCTTCTGCCATCACACACACACACACACACACACACACACACACACACCTACACACACACACACACACACACACACACACACACACACACACACACACACACACACACACACACACACACACACACA
>CAEFZX010018885.1:43097-45231 GCA_903066825.1 Alfaro cultratus | reverse complement strand
TTATTGTTGGGGCTTCGGATCGATGTACATTAAGTGTAACCTTGGAAAAGCCCTGCAGACACCCGGTGTAAAGTGCCGTTTTCAATAGATCGGACAGAATTGAGCCGCTTTAACCCGAACGCGGAAGCTGACCTGCAAAGAGCCGTTCAGAAATCCTGACTGATCTTCATGACTGTGATGCTGCTGTAACCATAGCAACCATCAGTTCCCGACATGGACACCTGGGGGTGTGGCCTCCAGCTCTGTCCTGGTGGCGAATGGGAGCGCAGCTCTGAGCCGTGACGTCCAATCCCGTTCCACGATGTCGGACAGTAAGCTCCGCCCCCGGCTGCCGGCGCGGCGAGCGTCCTGCATATTCCTACGCCTTCCCAGAGTCCTTTGGGCCGTTACTGGGGAGACAAACCATGCAGGACACAGAACGCTCCGGATCCGTCTGGAGGGAAAAGTAACAGTTCATTTCTGTAATTCATCAGAGCCGTAAAAATACTTCAGGATTAAAGAGAACAACAAGAAAATAAAGATAAAAATGATTTAACTGCATTTTTCCAGTCAACTTCTGAAAAACGATTTAAAAAAAAAGATTAAGTCAAAATGTGCCGGTGGATAAGAAACAAAATAATAATTTGTGTTTGCCATCTGATAATACCTTTACTTAATCTCCTAAAAGATGATTATGATAAAAAATGGATGTTTTAGTCCACCAGAGGGCGCTCACCAGTCCAACACTTTCTACTGAATTATAACTTTAGGAAAATCACTCATCTGATTAATATAAATGTTTCAGTTTGAGACCAGCTTCTGCTCTGACCTCTGACCTCTGTGCAGGTGGAGACGTTCTCTGGAGTCTACAAGAAGCTGACGGGGAAAGACGTCGTGTTTGAATTCCCAGAATTCCAGCTGTAAATGCGCCGGACTCAATAAAGTTGTTTTCTGTCTCTTTGGACTCTGTGTGCTTTACTGTTGGTCCAGGTCCAGTTCAGTCCAGAACCAGCTCCATGGCTCTGGAGGAACCGGGTCTGGACCGGTCCAAGGGCCCAGGAGACTCCAGAACCACTGAAACACAAACCTGGAGCAGAAACGGGTGTAAAGGGGCCAAAAGGTGATAAATAACTGAAGTTATAATTTAAATGTACATTAATTAAAACTGGAAATAAAAACAGAAATAAAGAGTAACTTGCCTCAGTTATTAAATATTTCATTTTAAAAACTAAACATTGTTTCTGCGGTGAATTGCATCATAAATTCATTTAATTCGTAAAATTTACCATCAGACTCCGGAGGCGGGCCTAACGCAAGCTCTGGCTTCTGATTGGCTTCTTCCACAGAGACCCTGACTTCTGATTGGCTGCTGCGACTCAAGTTCAAGTGTCTGCTGGAAAGTTTAAAAATTAGTTGAATAAATTGTAATTTACTGGATGAACTCTGGGTGCGTAACTTTGGCCTTTAGATTTGCAGTTCGGAGAGTTTGGACCGAATCAGAACCAGATCTTATCGGATGAAATGAACGGTCCGACTGGTCTGAATTGTGAAGCGGTTCTGAACAGTTCTGTGTACCAGGACCGGTTCTGACGAGCAGAAGGCAGTTCATAACCTTAAGTTCTGATGTGTGGACCGGTCCAGAACCAGATCCTTTTCCCTGTGAACGCCAGAGGGAGGCGAGTCAGGAATCATTCAGCGCTGGCGCCCCCTGCTGGCCTGCGGGGCTACAGGATGACATTGGACAGCCTCCTCTTCCGGTAGGCGGGGACCGGAACCTATCCCCGCGACTCCTGGCTGTCGAAGGTTCTGTTGTTCTGATCAAACCGGACGGACGCCACGCAGAACCGCTGAGGTTCCGGTCCAGACGAGGCTGAAAATCCGGAACAGTTTTTAACAAATTCTATAGCTTTCGGTGAACTTCTAAATCTGCTCCTTAGTCGCATCTTGTCGGGTCTGCTGCTGCCTCTAGTGGCGTGGAGGTGGTAGCACAGCTAATAAAATTACATTACTAAATCAGAATAGCACAAAGTCTGTATTATTTACTATTAATTTCGGCATTAATAGTAAATAAACCTTTTACAGGCACCATAAAAGATTATTATTTTTCATTTTCTTAAAGATCTAGAGCTAATTAAATGACAATACTTTTATACAT
>CAEFZX010018885.1:25597-38097 GCA_903066825.1 Alfaro cultratus | reverse complement strand
AAGAAGCATGAAGATTATTGGATCTATAAACTGTTTAGTTGATAAAATCAGCGACTGGCTTCACGATTCAACAGCAACGACACGATGAAGAGGAAAATGTTTCAACCGGACCGGTTATGGAGGAAGCAGAACAAAGAGGCTGAAGGGAAAAAGGAGACACTGAGTTGATGTTTCCGGTGGTGTGAATAAACGGAGAACCGACCTGAGCGTCATGTTGGTGGACGACGTCCGTTTGAAGAATCACAATCTAAAAAGCACCAATTTCTGGCTCAGTCAAGATGTTCAGAACAAACATGGAGGAAGGAACATAATGTGAGCTACACTTCACATCATTTTCAAGCAGTTTTTACAGCAGCATATTTATGGAAACATTTCCGACACTAGACTCCCTCTTCTGTTTTGTGGAGAAAGTTTGCAGCGTTTCACATTTTCAGGTTTTTTCCATTTGTGTAATTTTTCCCTTTTGCTTTTCTTTTCTGTGGTTAAGAATTTCGTTTTGTTTGCAGCGTTTTTCTGTTGCGTTTTTATTGTTGTGGGTTTTGTGTCATTCATGTCACGCCGAGTTTTCACTGAGGGAAGTGAGAGCGTCCGGAGTCACAGCGGCGTTTCCTGCTGCATCACCAACATCAGCATGAAGAAAAGGCCAAAACAGAAGCAGAGGCTTTTGTGACACATCAGGGAATTTTTTGCAGCTCCATTCATTGAATTCATTATGGAAAAACAATATGATCAAAATTATGCCACATCTCGTGATGCTATAATTTTTTTTGGATCAATTGGGGCAAAACTGTAGATATAAGGTAAAAATATTTCTGTTTTTGTTCTTAAGAATTTCATGAGGTTCAACTGTTTCATATTCATGAAAGACTGAAAAAACTCTATAATTACCAAACTAGAGGATTCAACTTCCCAGTTATAATCAATATTTTTGCACCAAATGTTCTTCCATACAGGAGCAGCTGATAGTGTGAGGAGAAGGAAGGAAAACCTGCAAAGGAAAAAGATTTCCTGGAAATCAAAATACAGGAATAAATCTTAACAAGTCAAAACTTTACCAGGAAGAAATGTTTGAAAATAATCATTTCTGTGTTAATTTTTTACACCACTTCTGATTTGCTTGAGCCAAACTCTAAATAAGAGACAGAATATGAAAAATAGTGCTGAATCAATAAGACACTGCAGTCAAATGCTGCCCTCTATGGGTCAGCAGCATAACTACATGTTATCAGACAGATTCAGATGGACCTGACTACTTCCTGGTTTGGATGGTTTTCCTCTCTAAATGCTCAGAGTTTTTCCAGGAAGTAAAACTGTTTGGCTGTCATCCTCTCTGAATGTTTGAATCTCTGCTGCCAGGATAAAACTGTTTTTATCTTTGCAGATTTTGCTGAATAGACGTTGGATCCCAGCGGCTGATCCTGAGCAGCAGATCCAGACCTTCATCTTTCTGGTTCTGTGCAGGAAGTGGCTCCTGCCGTCAGACTTACCGAGGCGCCTCACACAGGATTTCCAGCCGATCCGCGCGCGCTCTGCTTCATGATGATGCATGAACTGATGTTTCTGTGCGAGACGCTCTGAGGAGCGATGGGACTCAATGAAGCACAAAATGATTCCTACAAACTTTTCCCTCCTGGCTGCAGCTTCATAAATCAGCCGACTGAAGCTCTGCAGGGGGAAGGAAATAAATGTGTTGCTTTGTTATCCGTCAGATCTGTCATTTATCATCATGTTGCTGCTGCAGAGAGGAGCTGAACGCTACCTGGACTCCTGCGTCGCTCCTGAATCCATCACAGCGACTCAGAGACGAGTCACTGCAGCAGCAGATCTGTTCACACCATCAGCGACAAACCAAGTCTCCACAAACAGAGAACATCCAGATGTTCCTGAGGTGAAACCAGAAGGAGCGCCGGCCTGCGGGAAGAAATCAGAACCACATGAAAGAGCCGGACGGAGAACAAACGAGAAAAACTTTAACAACGAAACATTAGGAGCTTAAACATCGATGGAAAGAGAAAAGAACCAGAGGAACGAATCAGATCATCAGAGGACACACTGCAAAAACACAAAGGATTCGTTTCAAGTGAAAATATCTTAATACAGTAATACCATGGAGAAAATGTCTCGTTCTAAATGAAATAATCTGCAATGAAAGCAGAAGCTTTTTCATTAATATTAAGGAATTACTGACTTCAAATAAGCTCAGTTATCTGTTAGTTAGTTTCTCTTATTTCAACTCTACTAATATTTACACCTGAGACTAGACAATAATACTGATTATTGATATTTTAGTTTTTGTAGTGTGAAGGAAGAGACGACCTGAAACCAAACTCAGAAATCTAAACAATCATCTAAGATAATAAATGAATAAAAATAAAGGAACAAAACACAAACATGGCAACCGCAAAGCAATGATAAACAGAAAACATCTAAGAAAACATAAAAAACCACCAGAAAGCAGCAAAACTTCCCTTTGCTCCATGTTACTTTAATACTTTAGTTTTTATCTTCCAATAAAACATAGAAATGGGAACATAGAGCAGCGAAAAGCATTTAGTTTGTCTCTAATAGAATCCTCCTGCTGACACCAAACTGCAGATATTGTTTTTATTTCAGGCCTGTGATAAATTATTAAAGTTATTTATTCTGTTTCTGGTGTTTTGAGTCGGAACCTTGAAGAAATGTGAACTGAAACCTGAGTGACCTGCTCCGCTGCTGGTTCAGATACGATCTGAGTCCTTTTTCTCCTGGAGAGCAGCAGGAACCTCCTGAACTCAACAAGCAGAAGCAAAACCTTTAAACAATGAAACATTTTCTGCCTTTAGATTCACACAAACAGTCAAAGCGTTTTACATCCTGTAGAAACGAGACAGAATCTCTGAGTCTCTGTTCACAATTTAGATTTTGAAAAGTCTGCAGATCTTCATCAAACTGTTAGCCTGCATTAGTCCATTCAGTTTAAATCTCCCTCCCCAGACAGTCGGGGTTTTCTCCCATTCACTTGGATTTTCTACTGAACCAATCAGTGAACAGAAGGAGGAGTTGTGATCGTCTGTCTGCAGGCAGCAGAGGAAGTGAAGGAAACGTTCAGTCTGTTGGAAACTCTTCCAGAAACGAACAGTTTGGATCAGAACGATTATTTACAGAAAACACTGCAAAAACTCAAATGTTACCAAGACGTTTTGTCCAGATATCTTAGTGCGGATTGAAAAAAGACAAACTGACTTAAAAGTAACTTTTAGTAAGATGTAGGGTTTGTTTAAAAATGAAAAGTACTAGTTCAGATAATTTCAAAACATTTTTTATTTTTCTGCCAATGGAACTAGAACTTTTTCATCAATATCAAGGAATTATTTACTTAAAACAAGCCTCTACAATTTGCTAAAACGTTACTCTTAAGTTAGTTTGTCTTATTTCAGATGCACTAAAGTATTTGCACTAGAAACTAAACCAAAACTGCTTGGAAATATTTTGTATTTTTGGAGTGAATTTCCAATTATTGTCATAGTGTTGAACAGGTTCATTTCATAATCAAACGTTAGCGATTGGGTAAAAGTTTAAACGTCAACAGCCTCCAGGAATCCCTCGTTCCTGAGTCCAGGCGTCTGGAGGATGAAGTGCAGGACATGCGACGTCGTCTCTCTGTCCTTTTCTGGGACAAAACCGACTTCTGTGCTGTTGACCAGAGGTCAAGCTCTTCGCCGGTGGGAACAGGATGGCAGCGTCTCCTTCTCTTCCCCAGAAGCTCCAGTTGTTTCCTCAGCTGCGGCGTCGTGAGAAGACGCGTCTGCAGACGTCTGGCTCAGAGCGAAGCCTGGCCTCCAGTCTGCTGGGTTTCTGCCGCGGCTGCAGGAGGTTCAGCAGTTCATATTTCACGCTGCTCCTCTGCCCATTAGCTCCAATCATGGCCTTAATAATGAAACAGGTGCTTTGCTTTTGTTGCCAATCTGTCTTATTTGCCATTCAGCCACTTACGGCTCTTCCTCTGAACTCATATTGGCGCAGCCGGCCTGGTGGGCATTAATACTGGATGAAGTGGGAGCATAATAACCTGAGCTCCTCTGACTGGAGGCGCAGCTCCTAATGCCTCGCTGTCTGGCTCTCAGGAATATTAATTACTATCGCAGCATTATGAGTATTATACTGATTCACATGAAGCAGCTTCTGCTGCGACCTGCACCAGGATGAGCAGCTGCTCTGATGGGGACGACACATTTCAATCCATGTTTTTATTTTGAAAAACCAGTTAAAACCTCCTCCTTCCTGTTCCTCCCTTCAGCTCTGTTCGCAGGTGTTCAGGTGATCTGGACCCAGAACCCGCCTGCGTCCGGTTCCGGCCACCTCAACCCGGCCGAGGCTTTATTAAAACGTCTTTATCATGATGGAGGCTGAGCCCGCCTCGCTGCCACCGTTAAAACCTGGCGACAGGAAGCAGATGGAGACAGGAAGGCCTGGACCGACGGACGGCGTTTCCTGATGACCATCAGCAAACAGAGGCTGGAGACGATCATCTGTTGGACCCGTCAGAAACATTTCTGGGTTCTGCAGCTGAAAACTCCAGCTGGTTCTGGGACGGTTAAACCAAACCGTCTACCAGCAGCTGCAGTGGAACCAAAACAGAAGAGAGAAGCCGCCAACTTCAGGCCTCGTCCCCCTGCAGCCCATCAGGCCGTCCATCCAAACTACAGCAACAATAAACCTCCGCTGAATTCTCCTCTCACCGTTTGGACACTAGAAACCAGAGATTCAGAGGTAAACGCTTCTCAGTCTGCAGGAAATAATGCGCCGCTGACGTCACATTGTTGCTGTTCTCCAGCAGCGGAGCAAAGATGGCCGCCATCATCAGCTGCTGCTTTTTACGTTTCTTCAGACACGTTTTACTCGTTCGTCAAGTTACAAAGGAGAAAGATCAGCTGTTGGACTCCAGCTTTCCCTCCCCAATATGGCGGCTCAACCTGCGTCCACATGCTGGATTCAACATGACTCCCAGTCGTCTGGATTTATTAACTTTGTCCTCAACATGGTATTTAAACGTAGCCAGCCTCTCTGTCTGACACACTAATGAATCTCCTGGAGCCATTTTTAATTCCTAACAGGAAGTGCTGGTTGTTTTGAAGGATTCTGATTGGCTGACAGGTTTTAGCTGTCCCTACACTGCCCCCTATGGGTTAGGCATGTTTACAACAACAATCAGTGGCGTAACTCGGCAGGTTTTTGTGGATAAACACTTTTCTTAAACCGTTTTAAAGAGACTCGGCTACGTGTGAACTCGGCTTCACTTCCATGTTGCTCGCTCTCTTTACCTCTTCCTCTCCTCTCTTACCTGCTCAGATCATTCCTCCCATCAGGCGTCCAACCAGCCTTAGAAAACCTCTGAATCTCTTCCAGTCTGTGCCGCTTGAAGGCTGAGAGGAAACCCAGAGGGACACAGCGAGGGAGATGAGGAAGACGAGGAGTCCACTCTGCAGGCAGCGCTGTCATGTCTGCGCTGTTCTACAAGCCTGGGATCCTGAGCACAGCAGAAAACAGGAGGATGAAGCAGTAAGAAGAAACTCTGACAGCAGGAAGTGAAGACAAATGTTTTCCTGGACTGAAGACCAAAAAGCTGACAGAGGCTCAGAGAAGACAGGAAATAAGACATGTTAGGCCTAGTCAAAGTGTTTGTCTGGGAGCAGCTCAGCTGATCTCTGGGGGAGCGAGGATGAGGAACGATGAGGAATAAATAAGAGAAGAAGACAGAAACAGTGGAGCTGCAGGGAGAAAGAAGAGATGAAGGAAATGTTTCTGTGATCCGGTCTGACAGAACCGAGCCGCCAGGACCAGAACCACAACGATTCGTCACGATTGAACGATTCATCACGGTGAATCGGATTAACTAGTTTAGCAACGCTGAAACGATTAATCGACTCATCAACGGCTCAGATGATGAACCTGTCAGAGCCGAAGTTTGTCTCCTGGATTCAGGTTCTAATGTTAAGAACCTTTTGACCACTAAATGATTCACGTTTGGTTTCCATCTGGAATATTTTTCTGTTTCCATCTGGAATCTGCTCAGACGTCTGGAACCCGAAGCAGAGATCCAGACATGATCAGATTAGAATCAGAATAAATCCAGAAACCTGCAGTAATCCTGCAGAGCGCGGCTGCATCTCCTGCTGCTGCAGGTAGAAACAATACGGCTTATGAATAATACAGGAGTCTGAACGGCTGAGGAAGAGGAGGAGAGATGAAGGTGTCCAGAGATCAGAAACCCTCTGGGTTCTTCACCATCCTCTTCCTCATCCCATTCACATGTTTATATCAGCAGCTGCACCTTGGTGGAAATCCATGCATGGAGGTTTAGAGCCACATGAGCTTATTTTTATCTTCTGAGACTCGCCCCGTCGCCATGGCAGCCCTCCGGTTCCCGTCCCTTCTCCACGCTGCAGTAACGGGATTGCAGCGCTGCGAGTTCACGCAGAGGCCAGCCAGTCTGGAGGACGAAAAGTTTCAGCTCAGTTTGCAGAAACTTGGAGCGATTTGTCTCAGCCTGCAGAAACGGCGCAGAAAAATAAAATGTGACGGGGAGAGAGAAACAGAGAGAGCTGCAGCAGGACGGGACGACGCAACACCGAGCCTTGCTCAAAAAGCGCAGCGAGGAACTCAACTCACTGCTGCAGTCACCTGCTAAATATGTAGCTGACAAACTAAACATCTGCATGGACGTTAAAACTGCATGTTTGTTTTCAGCTAAAACTTTGGGAACAAAAACAAAAACATGTCACCTGAGCAACAACTGGAGCAGAAGGTTTGGATCCACCAGCATTAAAATCAACAGAAGCTTTTAGCCGTGGTGAGCACAGCTAGCAGAACGGTTAGCTTCCATAACCACTAGTCCACACCCAGAAACCTTAAGTTCTGCTAACGCTAAACCAGCAAACACATCTTAAAAATTAGAGGAAGCTAAACTGCTAAACAAAAAATTTGTAGAAACTACCTTTAAGCAGCTAAACATGGATAAATTAGCAGAAGTTAACACTAAACTGCTAAACACTTTAAAAACACACAGATTAAAAACTAGAAGAAACTAGCAAGCTTTCCATGCTGCAGCAGCAGGAAGTGATTCTCCTGGATGCTGCAGCAGCAGGAAGTGATTCTCCTGGATGCTGCAGCAGCAGGAAGTGGTTCTCCTGGATGCTGCAGCAGCAGGAAGTGATTCTCCTGGATGCTGCAGCAGCAGGAAGTGATTCTCCTGGATGCTGCAGCAGCAGGAAGTGAACAGATACAGATTAGCGCTGAGCTTCCTCTCTGGTTCCTGATGTTCTGGGTTCGGTTTCCATGTCAGCTGCATGGAAACGCTTTAAGGCCTCACTACAGGAAAGATCCGCCTGCAGCAACATGTCTGATGTGTGTGTGTGTGTGTGTGTGTGTGTGTGTGTGTTCTCTACCCCCACAGCAGCAGTAGGAAGTGAAACTCAGAATATATTCAGATTATCGATCGTCTGGCTCTCAGTGGGAGTTTCGTCTGATGGAGGTAAAGAAATGTCTCAAACTTCTGAACAAACGTCATCCGATCTAAAAACGTCTCCAGAATCCTGGTGAGGTTTCATCCTCCTCCACAACCTGCAGAAACTCTAACAATACCATAAATCATAACCACAGACAAACAGATTTTCATCACTTTTCTAATAAGCTGCTCTAAAAGTAGAAGCGGTGATTTCTCAGGAGGAATCGGCTCGAACATGAAGCCATTAAGCAATAATTAGATCCATCATGAATCAACTGATTTCCTGCTGATTAACCAAAACCAACAGAAAATGAAACATGATCTGCAGCCTCTTATCACTCATCACCAGGAGAGAACTGCAGCTGTAACCACATGCAGGAGGGCAAAGAGCCGCTCCTGGTGACGCTATTTAAGGAACGTTATTATCATTTCTGCAGTTTTCTGAGAATTTCCCCCAGTAAAAGTTATTCACGAAGCATTCAGGCCTTAAAGGGGCAGTGCTATGATTGTGCTTTATAGCACCATGAAGTAACTATGTTACCTTCAGTTGTTATAAAAATGATCTACATATCAAATATGACCTAAAAATTTTAATTCCTGATTTAATGCCTTGACATTGGGTGTCTGCCTCTTCCTGAAGCTCCGCCTCCAGGAAGTCATCCAACATGGCTCCTCTGTTAAACCTTTAATGTTTTCACCAGCGTCGCTCTGAGCAGCAGCTCAGCTGATGTTTGCTAATTGCTGCTGGCTAGGCTGAAGGAGTCGAGTTGCAGAGGAGGGCTGCAGCTCTGAGGAGGAGCTGCGCCTTGAAGGCGGGGCTAAGTCCACCAAGGCGTTTTACCCAGCTGAACGGTTACCATGGAGATTAAAGGATTTGTCCAACATGGAGGATCACAGTCAGCTGTGATGTAACTTTATTCATAATGTTTTATTTTTTGTTTTCTCAGAACAGTTTAAAACCGTCTGGAAAGTTGGAAAAACATATTGACAAAGCAGAAAAGGTCAAAGTTCATCTGGGGTGCATGATGGAAGCCAGTCAGGTCGACTCAGAGGTCGTCCCAGTTCAGCCCACAGCTCCTTTCTGGTGTGAAACCAGTCAGCCGCGGTCCAGGTCCGGTTGTTCAGGACAACAGCAGGACGAAGAGTCATGATGCAATCAGCGGATCAGAACGCCACCTTTAAATCTCTGCAGGATTATAATCTGCAGCTGTTGTCTCCATGGAGACGGCTCTGATTCCTGCTGCGTTTAGTTTCAGTCCCACAGTAACCAGGAAGCAGGTGATGGTGAGCAACTGGAGCCTCATCACAGGTTATCAGGAGAAAGGTGAGTCCAGGATCAAAGGCTGGTCTTGTTACCTGGACAGGTAACCCAGGCTGCGTTCACACCAGCCCTGTTTAGTCCTCTTCAATCCAACTCAGGTCCGCTTGGAGAGGTGTGAAGTGAACTCTGGTTCGGTTTGAATGTGAACGCCAAACAAACCAGAGACCGCTCCAAAAGCAGGAAGTGGACTACAGCGCAAGGCATTCTGGGTAAACACAACCAAAGCTAAGGTGTTAGCCTAGCGCTAGCAGCAGAAATGGCTCCTGGTCTTTAGCCAAAGACTAAAGAGAAATCCTCCAACACTAAAATCTGATCCTCCATCTTGTTTCCATCTGGTGAAGAAGGAAGTTGCNCAGTGGTTCTTGGTGCAGCGCCCCCACAGGCCAGGAGGGGAACAGGTTGGTTTGACTCAGAGCCACAGCAGCTGGAGGTGGAGCAGATGGTGGAGTTCTGGTTCCAGTAGAACCGGGTCAACCGACCATCAGCTGTTAAACGTCCTAAAGCTACTCTGACTGTGTTTAAATGTCTTTATCTCAGTCATGTGACATCAAGCATCTGTTCGTTGAACCAACTTTATGCATAAATTGCTTTAAAATAAAATAACCAGCTCAAAGTGCTGAACATGGCTGGAAATAGAAACATTTAAAGATCAAACATCTATAAAAATAGGAGAATTATTAAAAGGGAGATTTTAACAGAGAATTCAGTCTTAGATGATGAAACTAAAGACTAAAGATGGCTTTTAAAACATAAAACATGTCTGAGGTTTTATTTTAAGTGTAAATCAAATTCTGTTAGTAAAAAGAAAATAAAGAATATCTGAGCTGCAGAAATCTGGAGCTGGAACAAAAACGTTGATGAAAAACGACTCTTACTGGAACGATCTGGTGAAAATCCAGCAGCCTGGATGTTGGATTTCGTGGAAAATGGTTCAACGTCCCGCTGAGAGACGGCGGGGGGCAGTAAGCTCCGTGTCCCAGGAGAGCGACAACGATTAGGTGATGGCAGCATTATCTCCAGGAGGGAATCACAGCCGAACACAACCAAAGACCAGATCCAGCTGCTATGGAGAGGAAATAAAACAAAACCTTAAAGTAACAGCAAGTAAGTCAACGTGGAGCAGCAGGAGAAGAAAGTGAGGAGAAGAGCTCAGAGAACGATCAGGACAACCTGAGCTGCTTCTCCTGCAGGTCAGAGTCTCTGAATCTCTGATGTAACACTGCAAAAACACAAAATATCATTATTAATTTTAGTCTCTGGTGCAGCGCTGTCCAAACCTTTTGCCATGAGAGTGAAAAGTTCATGGGTCACACAAGCTTGATCATTAAATGAAATGTCAAATCAAATTTTTCTCCACGTTCAGTGAGCCAAACGCTGAACAGTCCAATCTGTCAAATTGGTTTGATTTTTAGAAAATAGATTGTTATTCATGTTAGAGCTTCTTCAAAAACCTTTGAATATTTTCCACTGCCGGCGACAGGCTGCAAGATTCGCAGTCAGGGGCCGAACAAAATCATTCCAAGTGCCACAAATGGCCCCCGAGCCACACGTTGGACACCCCTGTTCTGGTGCAAACTTAAAACATAGAAAACAAACTTTATAGATATTGATTGATGAAGTTCTAGTTTCTCTGGCAGATTATTTAATTTCTCATATGGACAAAATAATCTGGCAGATTAACAATATTTTTCATCAACATTAAGGAATTATTGACTTAAAAAAGCTCCTGAGGATCAACTTACAAATTAGTTTTGTTTTATTTAAAGTGACCTCAGATATTTGCAGCAGAAACTAATCTTGCTAATATTTTGTGTTTTTGCAGTGCAGCTGCTGCTGATCCTGGTTCTCATCTCCTTCCAGGTCAGGAGGAAGCTCCTCTCTGACCTTTGACCTCTCCAGCTACCGGACTGCGGCGTCTCGACTCCAGAGCCAAAACATTAAGATCGGATAAACTCCAGAGCCTCAGTTTAAAGAGCAGTGAAGTGTAAATGCCAGCGGACGCTGGTAGCTGCTGATGCCCCGGCGAGGAGCCTGAACGGTTTCTGGGCCGACACCTTCCATCTCTATCTGAGGCTGCGGTTTAACGAGAGCATTAAAAGCTCTATTAATCTGCAGTAATGACGCTGCGTGGTTATTACCGCGCTGCGCTCAGAGTGCTGGGAGCTCTCCGTCACACGAGATGGAGAAAACAAATCATCTTTATTGTCAGCTGCCACGCTGATGTGGGACATTTGTTAACATTTAGAAATGACACCAAATTAATGGAGACGGTCGCCGTGGCAACGACACACAGCAGACTGAACAGAGAAGTTTTCTGCTCGTTCTAACAAACAGGCTTTTTCTGGTGGACACTATTTTATATTTCCTCAGTGAAGAGCAGTGATGAACATGACTCGACTGTAACAGGAAGTGAAGCGTTTAACTTAAAGGTTGTTTTCCCTCCTGATGGTCCGGTCGACCCGGTTCTACTGGAACCAGAACTCCATCATCTGCTCCACCTCCAGCTGCTGTGGTTCCGAGTCTAACCAACCTGTTCCCCTCCTGGCCTGTGGGGGCGCTGCACCAAGAACCACTGAAGGAAACAGTGTCAGATTTTAGCGGTTGGAGGATTTCTCTTTAGTCTTTGGCTAAAGACCAGGAGCCATTTCTGCTACTAGCACTAGGCTAGCATGTTAGCTTAGATTGTATTTACCCAGAATGCCCTGCTGCTTCTGGAGCGGTCTCCGGTCCGCTTGGCGTTCACATGCATTCAAACTGAAGCAGAGTTCACTTCAGAGTTTGATTTGACTTTGTGGACAGATTTAATACTTTCAGTTATTTTTTGATATTGATAAAAGTTCCACTTATTTCACTTATAAATACTTCATAATTATTCAAGAATCACTGACTTACAGCAGCTGCTATATGTGCATTTGAGGTATTTGGAGCAGAAAGCAGATTAACTTGGTAATATTTTGTGCTTTTTGCAGGTTTGAACTTCCTGCCTGTTTCCAGTGGGAATCGGGGCTTTATGAATATTAAAGTCATGTTTCAGTACTTAATGGACGTCGCCTCTTCCTCGTCCTCCACCTTCCACCCCCGTGTGGCTCCCAGCGCTCCGGTCCGGTTCCCAGCGGATCTCATCGGCCCGTAATGACGCCGCTGCTTCCTCAGACGCACGTCTCCAGGTTTGGCTGTGTGATTACGAGCGGCTGCAGGCGGCGTCTGCGTGGCTGAGGGGGGACGCAGGTGCGGCGCAGATATTGGGAACGGCTTCAAATTAAAGCCAGTTTCTGAGGCGCCGGTCTGTCAGGACCGGTCCATCAGAACCACTTCCCGGATCAGGCCTCATTATTCTCATGTTAGGGAAAACTGGGGTTTTGAAATCATTTCATGGAGGGCTGATGTTTCACATGAAAGCCAACTTATCTGCACAAACTGGTCACTGGATCCCCAAACTGCCTCTGCCAACCTATTTCCATGGAAATGAAAGTTTAATGCACACAACGCGTCCTCCAGGCGCAGGAGGAGAAAAGCTGCAGCAGCAGCGAGGAGGGAGGAAGGGAGAGTCCGCAGGACCGCAGCTAACCACAAATAACTGCAGCTAACCACAAATAACTGCAGCTAATCACAAATAACTGCAGCTAACCACAAATAACTGCAGCTAACCACAAATAACTGCAGCTAATCACAAATAACTGCAGCTAACCACAAATA